>NQII01001529.1:173523-308548 GCA_002778355.1 Clitarchus hookeri | reverse complement strand
ACGACGTGGCATGGACTAGACTAACGTCTGAAGTTATGCAGGAGGCAATTCACACCATGAATCCTGCAGGGCAGTCCACAAATTCAATCTGCGCCAATTTGAGAGATGGTTGCACGTCTGTCACGTTTAATGATTCTCGTCAGTCGTCGTTTGTCCCGTTCTTTCACGATCTTTTTCCAGCCTCAGCGACGTCAAAGATGTGATGTTTTACCGGATTCCCGATATTCACGGCACTCTCGTGAAATGGTCCTACGCGAACATCCAAATGTTATCGCTACCACGTAGATGCTATGTCCCATCTCTCGTGCGTCGACTATAACACCACGTTCAAACTCACTTAAATCTTGATAACCTGCCGTTGTAGCAGCAGTAACCAATCTAGCTGCCGATCGCATCGCGTTACTCTGATTGGTTCAATACCTCTGTTATTTGCATACGCACGCCTATACCAGAAATTTTTTTTTTTTTTTCGCTATTCAGTGTTTTTTAAGCATACTATTTAGTGGCGCATTCGTACGACGCGAGGATATATAAGAAGTGCTGCGAAAAGCAGTCTATATGCACATACGTATTTAATGGATAAGGTAAGCTGTCCAAAATGTGCGAGTTATTTTTGCATACTTCCATGCCATTACATTCACATTGTTTAGAGATTTGTATAATCTTGGTGATTTCTGGGATAATAACAATAAATAATTAATTGTATTTTCTTAAAAAAAAAAAAAAAAAAAAAAAAAAACAAAGGTGCATAAAATTTTACTAAACTGGACGGTTGAAAATAATATCTATGTTCCCAGAAATGGCAAATCAAGGGCGCCTCCTTTGTAGGCTCTGAAGTAGTAAAAAAAAAAAAATATATATATATATATAGGCGCACTTGAAAATAAAATTAACGTGCCTGCATGGCGTATGCTTATGAATATAATCTAAGAAATTTATGATTTGGAACACTAGTTACGAGTTCGACGTTATATTCGAATGTGTATTTAAAAAAAGAAGTAAATAAAACGGGCGTTTCCAAAATAATACGTTCGTACATTCAAATCACGTCCTTTGGCAAGCGGCATCTTTAATTTCCCGGTGAAGTGATACTAGACGTGAGAGCGCATGCACGAGTTAAAAACTCGTGTTACGACGAATTTCCGGTAATTAAAATTGACCTCACCGTTTATATTTTCACTGAAGAAGCTAGAAATTTCACATGTCACTTATCTGGCACGATATTTAATATCGCGAGTTTATTAAAATAATTTAACTGTAGTTATCACGTTTTGAAGATTAGTGATGACCGATTAAGTGCGGCAATTGATTTTAACGAAGTGTTGAGAAACATAAATATTTTGAAGGTATGCATGTTACGTTTGATTAATATATAGGACTAGATGTGCCCACGGCTCCTCTTGCGTGGACTACAGAATTGTTGTTTAGGTTTTTTTTTTTTTAAATAAAGTTGAATTTTACTTAAGGTTAATCTTCTCTACGTATCATAAAACTCAACGTCTCTCTGACTGTCTGTTAGGTGCTAATCACTCGAGAACCACATATCCGATTAACGTGTTTTTTTTTAAATCCATAGCTATGTTCTCTCGCCACGTTTTAGTATATAATTTGTTACGTAAAGTAACATAACGAATAAGGAGTGACGATAATAGTGAATCAAGTCAGAAAAAAGTTTGCCGCCAGCGCGCTCTCTTGCAATACGCTGTCTAAACCATTAAAGATGGAACAATATCATGTAGTAAAGAATTTTGTAGAATAAAAATACCTAAAACAACTCCGCGGTAGCATATATATATCTATCTATACCAGGGAAATACTAATAAGCGTTGCGGTGGTGTGCAATTCTAATCTATTGTATGAAGTTTCCCTGATGTAGTCATTGTTAACGGTTGAATCTATTATGTTTTCTGGTATTGGTAGGCCCATGCTTTTTATACTTTTTCCTGACAATGTCTGCACTTGCTTTTCAATTTCGATGAGTGCAAGGTGAAAAACTTCGTCATTGAATGTTGCTTGTGAATTGAATGGTAAAAACGCTTATTAGTATTTCTGTGTTATAGATAGGTATATGCTAACACGTAGTTTTATTATGTATTTTTATTCTACACAATTCTTTACTACATGATATTGTTCCATCTTTAATGGTTTAGACAGCGTATTGCAAGAGAGCGCGCTGGCGGAAAACTTTTTTCTGACTTGATTCACTATTATCGTCACTGCTTATTCCTTATATTACTTGACGTAACAAATTATATACTTAAACGTGGCCAGAGAACATAGCTATGAATTAAAAAAAAACACATAAATCGGATACGTTGTTCTCGAGTGATGAGAGCATTAACAGACAGACAGAGAGACGTTGAGTTTTATAATATGTATAGATTTATAAATGTTATTCTGATATTTAGTGCATGATAAAAATCTAAATTTTCTTACATATAATTTTATAATTTTGTACTATATTTTGTAAATATTTAATTATTTAAAGTGTTTTAACTATGGCTGAAATGTTTTTGAAATTAAGTTTTAATCGTTGAATGTTTGCATGGTGACTTATTTTATAAAGCACTTACTCAGGACTTAAGCAAGTTTCAATGCATGGATTGTATTTAGAGTTATGATTTTCACCAATGACGTAAAAATTTTCTGAGATATTATCATTAGTTTTATTGCCCTATTTCATGAGTTTGAATCAGCAAATGAAGAATTGAAAATTACTTTTCGGTATTAGGAAATTAATATTACTTGCATAACGCCTGCAGACATTGTTAATAATGCATTACTTCATACCGCATTATGTTGTGAATCAGTAAATAAATGGTCATGGGGAAGTTCTTGCATCAAAGGGAAATTTTTCGCCATCCACTTATGAGATAGAAAGTTCTTAAGACAGCTGAATAAATATTTCATGTTAAACACGCCCACGCTTCTTAGAGGACAGTAAATGCCATTAATACACTGCATTTTTTTTTCTTGTAAGACATGTCATACGCCTTTTTCTCACCAAACCGGGATAATACGCGTCTGACATTTTCGATGTATATTATTAGAAGTACTTAGTTGCCACCATTCTTTGTTTTGCAGTGCAATTTTGAAGACATGCTGCTGTATCAGATCTTTCAACCCCTGCATAGCTTGCGGAAGTAGTAAACTGAATCTTTTTAGAGGTACGCACTTTTACAAACAAATAAACGTGATAACAATTATTGTATAAGAAATTTTAACTTAGAGAGAGGTTTAAAACAAGTGCCTGATTTTAACGTGGAAGGTTGGTTATAATTAACAACACTACAATAATCTTCTTAAAAGTAATGCGATTAAAATATCCTTCTTAATTTTGATTTACTTATGTTTAAAACATGTGGAGAATAACTATTATTAACTTTGTCTGTAACTCTGTAATAATGTGTTACTGTGTTTGATGTTTATAAAATATTATTAAATGTAAAATTTTAAAATGTATCCACGTATGTTATGTGTAAGTTTTCCGTATGTGCAATTTAATATAATTTTTTTAATCTAAATGAATTTCAAAGTTTTGTTTAAAATACACGAATGTATGGCTTTACTAGCAATGAGTAGAGACCTCAAAAATTCGCGAGTTCAATGACCTGCAGGCTAGACTCTATAGTCTTATGTACAAATATGCCGATATCAACAGCACACTGGTTGTCTGTCGTCACAGTGGAAGGCGACGATTGGGCCAACGTTCTTCAGGAGGTGTCGAAGCCCGTTTGGACCAACGGCTAAAGTTATGTAAACGCACGTGTTTTGAATTCTAGCTTGTCCCAAAATGAATCCGCGAATTCTTCAGGTCTCGAGCAATGAGTACAGGCCCGGAAATTTCACGAACTCTTTTCACGGCAAGGCTATGCGACATGCATATACTTCCGCGCGGTGTCATTTGTTCATTGGCTGGTGCCTTCATGACGAGCACTGTACCCTGTGTGCTACGCTGTGCGAGATTTTTTCAGTTTCTTTCTACGCGTCTGTTGGCGCTTCGTAGTCCCGCGGGGCGTGTCAGGAAACGAGTGGCCCAATCACAAGCGTAACAGGGAAGTACAAGCGTTTGAAGTCTGTCCTGACACCACTTGATCTCGCCGGATTCCCGCCTCTCTAGAAGTGGCATACACGTTAAATTACACACTTTAAAATGTCTACAAACACGTCCTCGTAACATACCTCTCTCACTAGATGAATATTTATATATAGGTGTTCGCGGTAAATTGAACACTTTTAAATACCATGTTTACGGTATATTTTTATGTACGTTGTGCATTATTTCACCATGTGAAAAATTAACATTCTCACTGGCCTGGTCGTTTTAATCATGCGGCGTCGGTCAACTGAAACTGAGAAATTATTATAAAAGTAAATATTTCACAAATGCACTAATTCTCACAGTTAGATGAATTAAAAACAAAGAGCAAGATAAATTATTTTAGTTTTCACAAGTGTTTGCGTATCGTTAATAATTAAACTTTAAGAAATTGAACTACTTTCTCTATATAATTACCAACTTTACTGGGCGTATGCCACTCAGCGCTCCCGTTAAAATATATGCAGGTAGAGAGAGTTGCATTTTTCATGGGTTGATTTCAAAAGTGCTCATTTCATCGCGGAAGCCTATACCAAACGGTATTTGTTTAAAAACGTTCAGTTAATTTTTAGTGGGGCAAGGCTGTACATTATGGGACATTTCTTATCTCGTTCCAACTGCTTCAAAAAGGATGGAAAAAATTTTGACTGAACTGAACATGCTACACACGATAAGGAAAGCTTGTCTAAATACTGAATCTTCAAACATTTAAACTCAGTAAGACACAAGGCGCATACAAATCGGCGTAGTTTCAGCCACTGCTCGGGGTAATGAAAATGGGCGAAAAGTAAGGGGAAAAAAGGGGGTGGGAAGAAAGATCGTATCCGCCCTACGCCCAGCAGGCTTGCTGTGCACTTCCGACTGGGTTGTGGCAAGTAGTGCAAATAATAGGTATGCAGAAGCGGATTAGTTCTTGTTTTAAACGTTGCGAAAATGGCACTCAATTTTAACTGCAGACATAAGGCTGGAGAATCTCTTTTAGAAATTTACCACCATTTTTATAACTTGTAGCACTGCTGGTCGTGAATTAAAGTCCCGCTTATTTAAAGAATAACTTAGTACATTAGTTCTGAAACGAGCGTTGGCCCGTCTTGATCGGAAGTAGGTATGTGTAATCAAGGCTGTCTCCACACGAAAGTCATACAAAATAAAACAACAATTCGATGCGAAAAATATAAGTTATGTATAAACGTATTTTTGAATCATCTACAGAATTCCAGACACTTAAACGTATAAATAATTACTGAAAAAATTTACTGACAGTGCATAAATATCAGAAATATACTTACATATGGCTATTTCCACATATATTTGGGGTTACAATCTGATTTCTATGACATCAGCATGTGTAAAGGAGACGAGCTTTCTTCCCCATACTTAAAATAAAGTAACTGATTAAAATAAGGCGGTACAAAATTTAAAACTGTATTAAAATCAAAAGATGTTTACAACTCTACACGCTGACTTCCAATGAGGTAACTATGAATGAAAAGGTAAATAATTATCACAAAATCACAAAACATGGTTACTTAAAAATGTATACAATTTTACTCAAATGATTTTTTTTTAACTTTTGCATAATCTGAGACTAAGACAAAAATATTGAAGCCTTTACACAAACTCAGCATTATGGTATGTTATTAACGCTATAATTGATAAAACTAAATTGACCTAATAACAACAGTATGATAAGGTAAATGGAATTTCTTCCGTAGAACAAAATAGTCACGTACCTGATAGTTCGTTCATTCCTTACGTACAACATAAATAACAGACATTAATATTAACAACCTGTTAAAATTAACTATGACTGTAACTTTTCAACTTCCGATGGTTCTTATTGCCAATTTTAATGAAAATAGCGCCCCGAAACTGCGACATTATTACATGTATTGGTATGTGCAGGAATGTGGAAATACGTTTGAAATTAAAGTTGCTATACAAGTCTGCATGGTTTGCAAAATATACAGACAAGCGATATTCACATTAATCAAACAATTTTTTGTACATCCTTCACACATTCAAATATACGTGCATTCGTTCATTCGTAATTCTTTATCATCTGAACACTCCCACATCAATATTAGAGTTGCAATGGCATCAGCGATCACCAACGGTTATATAACAACGTTCGCTGTGAATCACTAATGCGTATTTTCTCTGTCGTATTAACTAAAACAATGTTACTGGCGCAAATATAGAAAACTTTGATATTGTCCCCCGTATTTATTCTCGTATTGAAGTTTAGCTTCTTTATTTAGTATTGTACAGGAATGAAAAACTAACCGTTAATTCAATCACCCCATCCTATACTCGATATGAGATATCAGACCGACTTCTCGTGGCGCAGTCGGTCGGTTCGCCGCCGATGTAGGGTGCGGTAGGTCCTCGGTTCAAGACCTGGGTAAGGCATTGGTGTTACTAAGCGCTTTGCAATCCACGAGGCATCAGTAGGAACGTTTATTATTTTTATAAATTACACTTGATAGCATGCATCACCACTTCAACAACGTGGGTTACCTGGCAAACTGACATCTGTTAACACGGGATGTATATTTTTCTTTTATCTATCAATTCACTTGAAACAGGATTCATATTTCGCGAACAAAAATTATTTTGCCACTTCATCCTTCAAAAAACGTTCACATGTGCCCTACTTCTCCGCAAGTTTGCGTCAGAGTGTCGCACACACTGTTCAAGCTAATCTCGAGCAAACGCTAACAAGGCCATCTTCTAAAAACCCGTTTCACAAAGTTTCCTTGGGGCCGCAGCTCGACAAGTGTAGTCTCCATTTGAAACCCTCTTTCACAATATGTGTTTCGTTCTCGTCGAACCGTTGCTTAGGCATGGGAATAAGATCGTATTCGCCACGTTGGCTGCCGCATGTCTGTCTGACGCCTGTTTCGTGGCGTTGTTGTATAGTGGATAACCTCATTAATTTAATTCATTATATTTAAATTATAAACCATACAATCTGGGCTATATGCAACTTGTGTTAGCTTTTAGAACGTTACAAAGCAGTGGAAATCATGAAAAATATGCTTTTATTTCCCAGTATGAGATACTTTCATTAGGCCGAACACTTGCATACCCGTTTGCCGTTATATGTGGAACTCAGTAATTTAAAAACAAGACTTGTCATTATGCGGTGAGATATGGTGAATAGTTGGACTGTTGTGTACCGAATTTACGAAATTCAATTTAATTTTAAGGTAGGTTCCATCCCAACCAAATCCACAAAACGTTTTGTACCATGATATTTTTTGCAACAATCCCAATTGTACTAAAGTTTTACACATCAAAATACACTATTCTTTTCACATAATGGGACTTACTCACATTGTATTTTGTAATTGTAATAATAAATAATCTTAATAGGTTGATTATTACTGAACAGTATTTCAAATGGCGAGAACAATCGCAGATATGGGAACTAGATTATATTGGCGAAATAAAGGTATTTTGTCTAAAATAAAGCATAATAATTTCCACGTCATACTAAATACTCATTAAATACCCAAACGAAACAACCTGATTAGCGGCCTTACACGTAAAAACAATTGCCAGCCACTGAGAGGAATTTGAGAGTTAACAACCAGCACACGCAATTTTCTGAGCAAGTATAATAATCGTATTTCGCAACACTGAAGCTAATTGGATTTAGTTTGAGGTACGGCTTAAAATTTAATTTTATCAAATATTGATTTCTAAACATTTTAATATGAAATACCGTGTTAAAAATATTGAAGCGTCAACCTCAAGCGATAAAGTAAAAATAATTGCTGTCGTAGCATCAATATCTATAAATCGTGAATTTTCGGCAACGTTCATTAACAACTGACCCCTTTACGGCATCTTGAGCAATTTCTTCGTTAACCCGGAGGCTGTAAGAAATGTTATAAGTTACTGAAGCACGTCATCTTCGCGAATCGTGTCTAAATCGTCGACTGTAAAATTTGGAGATAAAAAAAAACTACTCGAAACAAGACTTTATTGACCAATTGACGTAATTTAATAACTAAAACTACAGATTATAAAATTTATACAAATAATCTCATTGCTGGTTTCACCGATACTTCCTAAAAATTAAAGAGCCACTCAGGGACTCCAACTCTTTCACCATTGAGTAAACCATTAGTTGCCTAAAATAGCACTTAATTGAGGGACCTGAAATCGGCCACTTAATTACTAAATGGATCCTTAACCCAAAAAGGAACCAAAATTTTTTAAACGAATAGTGATGTTGTTGAATAATGTAATAATAACGTCTCAATGATTGCATATTTATGAAAAGGTTGTCCTTGTGAAATTTTTGAAGTAATAGTAATCAGTAAATATAAATAAGTGACTTGTCTTGCATATATTTTTTTCCTTTGTATAAAACACCTTCTTCAATGGCTTTATCAACTACATAAAAAATATAGAATCTATTGAATTGGTTTTTTTTTCACTACAAAACAGCTTGTACATATAACATTTAATAGTAATACTGAGAGTATCATACTTATACGAAGACACTGAAAACTAATATTTATGATTTATCTCTTTATGTTAATTAAAATAAGTGTACTACGACGAAGATAACACAAAATGTTTTGATGTTATCCCTCACTCACCCAACAAAACACATCTCATCATTTTCACTAAAACTACATACAACAAGGCGGCCATTATTCCCAACAAAAAAATCTACAGAAAACCAACACACAATTTCACCAGTGCGTTGCACAGCCAACCAAGTGGGCGTGCTCAAATTAAAAGCTTTTTTTAAATATGATTTTTACACATTTCCTGTAAATAATAAATGGGCGAGAAAACCAAATTCTGTCATACCAATACTAGGCCTTCCCACGTGTGTACAATTAAATGCATGTAGTGTGACCACGTACATATAATTTCTAAAGCAAGGATTAAAAAAATTGTTTCAATATAATAAAAATAGTCACATCAATACCATAATATCTAACAGGTGTTTAAATTGTATTTTTAAGTTGTTTAAAATACAGTAATTTAATAATATTGCAATTGAAATGTTTTAGGTAATATGCCATTAACACTTTAAGGTTATTAGAAAAAACATCTTAAACAGCATTTTTTAAAAATTTAATCACAAAAAAAGTTTAAGTGTTTTAATATTTTATTTGCTAAAAAACTGTAGATATTACATTTAAATGCATGTAAAGTTTTTTTATAAATACATCTTTGTGGCTCGGGATGCTACAAAATGTGCGAATGTATTCAGAAAGAACAGAAGTGCAGCAAGAAAAACATACGAGGTGTGGCTAATTACGTAATGGGACTGTGAATCCCTTAGGCTGTACACTTAGTAAGGAGGAAAGCAGACATGCAAGATGCCCTTGCCTTGACGCTTCTGGAGTACACAAATCCCGGACTCTCTTCCTGTGTGGCTTCCTTTGTCTTTGGACTTCCGTGAGAAAAGAAAGCTGCTGTGTTATCTTGCCGAGATCATGGTTAGCATACAAACATAGTAGCGCATGAATTTGAAGCTTGTTTTGAAACCAAAAGCTCCGACAGAGTGTTTCAAACTGTTAAAATATGTGTTTGACGATAATTATGTCTCACGTACAACGCCAGTTTTGGAATGAAATAAACGATTAAGTGAAGGACGGAAGAACGTAGAAGATGACTAACGTCCAGTTTGCCCTGCAACTCCTAAAACTAAAGAAAACGTTTTAAAAATAAATAAAAAAATATCACGAAATTTTAACAAAATACGGACACAATTCTGAAGCAATCTAGTAATTTTCGAAACATATTCACTCACGTGTTAAATCAATATAAAATAATAAAATGACAAATTATAAGAAACTAGTGAACCGACCCGGATTCGCCCGGTAACAATTTAGTTTTTACAGCGATACTTTGAAAGACAAAAATGGTAACTGTGGGTCATCCTTAAAAGATAAACATATAATATTGCGGACTTTTCTGTAGACCTTTTTGAGAGCTATAATTCTGTAGCAGATTAATTTGATGTATCACTTATGGTTTAGTCAGCGCAAGCCATGTAAGCGCCCTAAAAACAGGGTTTTACGACTTGCTTACAAACGGTTCGGGATTTCTCTACTATGCTTAAATTAAATATAAATATGTTATACACCAAAACCTTTCGCAAGAAATTCTCTAAATGATTTTGAAAACCGTATCAAAATCCATCAAGTATTTTAGAACTACTAAGCAAATACACAGACAGACGCGGATAAGCGACTTTGTTTTATACTATTTAGAGAAAATCAACGTCTCAGCATTGGAACGTAACGAAAGAGAAAGTAAAACTAATTTTGCATCATCAACTGTACATAACAAAAGTGTGTGCAGATTTTATTGAAAAAAAAAAGCAACTCTGTACTTGAGCATACCTCGTATTCGCCAAATTTCCACCAAGTGACATCTAACTGTTCCCGAAGGGGAAACGAGTATTGAGACGTATATATTCATTCTTTTCAGATACGAACATTAAAAGGCATCGCAGTTGATGAGTTTGACAGTTTATATGATGCAGCACCGCTTTGAACAGTGAGATGTACGTATGCTGAGTTGTACTAATAGAGAAGAGAATACGCTTGAAGGAACTTAAAAGTACGCTGTAATATTTGAGCACAGTTTTTCCTCGCCAGACACGTTACTTAATAGCCATACCTCGTAATTCAATTTTTTTTTGTGATTATAACCAAAAGACACATGAATTAGCCCTTTCCGAAATGTGTTCAACTTTCGCAGTTACCGATTGCACTTAGAATCGAAAATTAATGAATGATTGACAAAATATCACGAAATTTTAACAAAATACGGACACATTTCTTAATCAATCTAGTCATTTCAGAAACATATTCACTCACGTGTTTTATCAATATAAATGAATTTAAGTGTTCACTTGGTAGGCTGAACGAGAAAATGATATGAATTTTTCCATATTTGTAATGGCGCTTAATTTTCATGCCTTCGTTCATGTATTTAGAATTTGCCATTTTAGATGGGAGGCTTTAATTTTCCTGCCATAAAACGAATAACCTGTTCGATATTGAATATGTCCATACGTGCTTGCAAGCAAAATAAAACATTCAAGGGATAACTTTTATTTTGTATTGTGCATTTTTATTGTTTCTTTTAAATCACGTGATTATTATTAATTAAAACATACTAAAATGTATAAAACACAAATTAATACTCTACATCTTAAGCATATATTTTTTAAATAACTCACTTAGATATCACTTAAAATTACGCGCCTCCTTTGTGACGAATGACGTATCCTACGTTAGTGAAACCAGACAACGATTTAATTTTCTGTTTAGAATACAATTACGTTAACAATTTTAATCGTATTAAATTACACATACTAAGAGTGTCTAAATACTCAAACTATATTATGTAATATTGATGTTGCATGGTACTTGTACAAGAGATAGTCAGTGTATGTCACAACAAAAATGTGTAAATTGTTGTTAAATAACATACACATGTTGTTTTTCATGTTATAGAGATATTTACCAATGGTGTGTATTTGTATGATAATTTTTATTATTTCAATTCCCTGAAAACATTTTAATATCTGTCCTTGATAAGAAATATTTATTTAAAACATACAAAATTGTATATTAATTGGTAAAATATGAATTTTCAATTAAAATTTCCGAACGGTAATCTTGTAAAATTACCGAAAATATAAAGTTATGAAATTGTATTTTGAATGCAGAACTAACAAATACGTACAATTCACTGCTATAAAACATTACATTTTATCAACTTCTCACTTTTCTTTTAGATCTAAATTAAAAAATTTAATAGAACATATACTGACGTTAAAAATAATAAAAGACATAAAATAACCGTCCAAAGACAAGTTATTTTTCTAATGAATTTGCCAAGAAATTTTTCACGTTTTGTAGTAAAAAAAATCAATTACATTTGAATTGGTGACCATATTGTTCGCCGTGACATAAGAGTTAATCTCAATGATATTTTAACTATAACTTTTATCGGCGTATTTTCATATATTATAAGGTATAAACTGTGTTAGTTGTGATAATCCTTTAAATCAATGTTAATGTTGAATATGGTGATTATTGTAAACAAAAATTATGATATTGTGGAGTTATTGATGTAATAACTGGTTCCAAATAAATATAATTAAAAGCATATTGTTGATTTCTTCCTTATTTTTAATTTGTTTTATTAATACCTAAATATTAATCATACTTATAACCAACCGCTGGTTGACTACAGACGATTACTTAAATTTGTAGGCCGATGTGTTGTAAAATTGCAATAGCGCAGCATTGTAACCAGTAGCACACTACATTGCACTAGCGCAGCATTGTAACCAGTAGCACACTACATTGCACTAGCGCAGCATTGTAACCAGTAGCAAACTACATTGCACTAGCGCAGCATTGTAACCAGTAGCACACTACATTGCACTAGCGCAGCATTGTAACCAGTAGCACACTACATTGCACTAGCGCAGCATTGTAACCAGTAGCACACTACATTGCACTAGCGCAGCATTGTAACCAGTAGCACACTACATTGCACTAGCGCAGCATTGTAACCAGTAGCACACTACATTGCACTAGCGCAGCATTGTAACCAGTAGCACACTACATTGCACTAGCGCAGCATTGTAACCAGTAGCACACTACATTGCACTAGCGCAGCATTGTAACCAGTAGCACACTACATTGCACTAGCGCAGCATTGTAACCAGTAGCACACTACATTGCACTAGCGCAGCATTGTAACCAGTAGCACACTACATTGCACTAGCGCAGCATTGTAACCAGTAGCACACTACATTGCACTAGCGCAGCATTGTAACCAGTAGCACACTACATTGCACTAGCGCAGCATTGTAACCAGTAGCACACTACATTGCACTAGCGCAGCATTGTAACCAGTAGCACACTACATTGCACTAGCGCAGCATTGTAACCAGTAGCACACTACATTGCACTAGCGCAGCATTGTAACCAGTAGCACACTACATTGCACTAGCGCAGCATTGTAACCAGTAGCACACTACATTGCACTAGCGCAGCATTGTAACCAGTAGCACATTACATTGCACTAGCGCAGCATTGTAACCAGTAGCACACTACATTGCACTAGCGCAGCATTTTAACCAGTAGCACACTACACTGCACTAGCGCAGCATTGTAACCAGTAGCACACTACATCGGCCCAATGGTTGAAATTTGATAAGAATGTGGTAAATATATGTTGAACAGGAACACACACATATCAATATTGTTTGCCCCGAAATAAATTAGCTAACCAAAATTTTCTACCACCATAATTGTATGAAATTACATAGACAGCCAGACAATGATATCACAAAATCAAATGCCAGAACATATCGATAGCGTAAATTTTCAATATTTAAAGTGATTTTTTGAATGTTGGTAATAAATCCGTAAACATACTCTTGGTAATTGGAATATACGGTTTTTTTTTTGTTGCGCCAATGTGGCGCAACCAAAAATTTGTGTAAAATTCTGTAAAATTCTTTGGAATTAAAACGAGCACCCTTTCTTGGACTTCTGTGCAAAGCAAAGGTTTTCAAGAATTTGAGATAATTTACCTTTGAAATACGTTAAGTTGTTTATAGGTTGGGTTAATGTTGGAAAAACAATGGTTGATAACTAGTGTTTCTTATATTTAATGGTTTGTGGCAGTGGTTTTGCAAGATACTAAGAGCACTTAAATCGACTGAATCCATTGCCAAACATAAGACTAAGAAGAGAAAAAACGTACCGAAAACCAGACAAACTAGAGTATGTCGCTCGTCGCTTCAAATTCTATTGACTGCTAGGTTATGATATGGTTCCCAGTTACACAGCCAGATAATTAAAAGAGCGTACACAGACGGATGTACCGGATGACACTGAAAATTTACAGAGGTTGTGGTACAAATGAGTAATAATCATGATCACTAAAACACAGCAGCATCACAATGACGTGTGGATCAGTGGTATGCTGTCCGGTCATCTCCAATAGTCCACCTCACCCGCTCGCAACGCAGTCTGGCATGGAGTCCAGCAGACACCGGACGCTGTTCTGAGGCAGACGGGCCCACAAATGTTGGGCAGTGTTTTTTAAATTCCAGATACCGTGGCACGGGGGCAGCTGGGATTTCAACTGGCCCCGATCTTATCCTGCTCGAATATCGCACCTGAAATCCCGGCCATTAATGGGATCAGATGGGGACGAAGTATGTTATCTACATACCGCTGGGTCTTCAAAGCTCCAGATAATACGGCAAAAGCGGACCAGCTCTCGTAGACTATGGCTTCCCAGACCATTATGCCGGCCGTTGGGAAAGTGTGCCACTCGATAACGAGATTAGGATCATGGCATTCACCAGTGGCCTTCCGAACCTGAGCGCGATGATCACCAGTCCCGATAACGAAGCGGCCCAAATTCCTAAACACCACACATCGCCAGTCTGAGGCATTCCACATTGCTCTGGCCTGTCAAAACTGCAAATTAGGCCATCATCAAAAGACTGTCCTCAGAACTTAAACAGTGACTAGCAATTTTCTTCGCCGCAATAAAGAAATGTAAAATGCTAATAGGTTCCAAAGATGTTAAAGGATTCAACTGTTGCAAAGTGGTAAGGAAGAGTTTGTCAACGTTAGGTGGTGACACACACCGGGACCACACACTGAGACGTTCGCGCCATTCCATGTCTCTGACGCCACAAGTCCAAAGCAGTTCGGCGCTTCTCGGCCATGGCCTTGATGTATGGTTTATTTGGGTAGATGTCATGGTGTCTGACTTTCTATTTGGCTATATTGGATTTTAAATATAATTCTCCTTGATCCGACTGTTTATTTGTAAGTGTAAGGTGAGTGTTACTCGAAGTGGTGACCACACGGACAGGTTGAAAGAAAGACTAATTATTTCCCACGTCACTAATTGGCTTGATTAGACACACAATTACGCTAAGAAATTATATAGAACCCTTCAAATACCCTAGTCTTACTACTCCACACCTCATTTAATATGCATGTGGCGTGCATTTATTCTGCAATTACTTCGCAATCCCCTAAGGGCGAATTTCACGAACACTTACTCATGGGCGATAAATTCTAATGCCATTTAATACACATTCTAACACTTGATTCCTATTCTAATTACACAGATCTCTCTAGGGACACCACAGGCACTCGGTTGGATCACTCGGTATCGGTTCACGACCCGTTCCCAAGGGAACGATGCTGACGCGCATCGGGACGCACGACGTGCGTGTTCCGCGGGCCGCACTGGTGCAGCGACTGTGGGCCGATGACGTAATGACAGTGGCCGTGCCAGACTACGCAGGAGTGGTCTACATCATAGTGACAATCATTTTGTGGTTTTAATTATCCATCATTCTGACTTCTTGTCGTGCATTAAATTGCTTTGGCAAGTAAGTATTTACATCTAACTACAGTTTTGCTAAACATGCTGTTAAGGATATTTTTACTTAAAAGAAGTAACTGCATAGGCATGCTTCTTTATTTAAAAAAATAGGAAGGAAGGAGAATGGAAAAATGTATTTACGAGTTTACAGACTAATTTACTCATCCGCTTCAAAAACAAGGTCAATCAGTAGTAAATCACGTAGCACTTCCTTTTTCAAAGTGTACAAGAATTCGACCTCGGCCATGGCATGCAACAAAAACAGGTCTGATATGAGAAATAAGTCAGCGGAGTTAGCACAGTTTTATTTTTTCACTGCACAAATAACACTAAGCCAAACATATTTGAACAACTATGCATTTGACTGTAAAAATTACAAGATTTGCAACACTTCTCCTTAAATGACATTACCACAATTATTTTATTAATTCCATTATAACAAATATTTTTAAAACTCGACAAATCTCTAGTATTACTATAACACAGAGTCGTATTTATTACACCATCAGTAAGGTACTTTCATATTAAAAAAACATTACAATTCTGAATGATTAGTACCATCAATTATTTGCATTATTCATTCCTTTATTCACTAACCAAAGATGAAGATTCTTCAGCATTTAGAAGTGAAAAAGATATTAAATTATTGTAGTAAGGCATATCAGATGGTGGGACATAATTCTGTGCCAACTTCATAACATCGTCATATTTCGTGGCTTTGATAGGAATAGGTTCAATATAAAGCCTTTTTTATGGTAGAGTAGGAGACTTATTCTACCTCTTAATAGGAAAGTCGTGACAGACAGATCAATTTAATGATAGAGAACATCGAACTACATCCTTAAGTTTAACACTGTACTGAAACAGCATCTGTGAGGCAACTGAAAACTTTAACCTATATTTCGTTCCCTGTCCAAAACTTCTATCTTGAGTTGTGTTTTGTAGAAGCACTTCAAGTGTGCACTGAAGCCTATAATCATATATTGATTCACAACCACCACTTCGAACATCTTGGAAGTGTCTCTTACAGGCTTATGCAAGTCTTGTGAAACATACAAACGTTCATGTTTACGTTTCTGTTTCTCTGCCAACCGAAATGAGTGGTCGCAAGGCAGGAAACTGTGCCCGGCCTCACGGAACCTATGGTTTACTGTCTCAAATCTAACGTGCTGTATTAGGGTAAACAAATACTGTACTATTGCATGAATTTTTTTTTTTTTTTGCCGAGCAGTTGTGTGATAATAAATTTACAGGTTTGCATTTTTATCCAACTTAATCTTTAAAAAATGATGAAGGAAACTTATGACATAACTTGGTCCCTTTCTTGCAGTACTTTCATCGTACATGTAGAAATAACTTAGTAGCGCACTACTGACATGAATACAAATACTATACATCCGTAGCTGCCTACCATAAAACACATCACCGGATGGAATGGAATGTAGTGGGCGGTTATTTTTCTAAATCAAAGCAAAAAGCCTCCACACCTGGGTTTTCTTTTCGTGTCTGCTGTCTTCTCTTTTAATAACGTAAGAAATATTTCTTCCTCTCAAAGGTGCAGTTCCTTCTCTACTTTTATACGCTTTACTTCAGTTTCTCTCACTGAAAGCATTTCTTTGCTCCAGCGATCGCATTTTTGACATGTGTCACTATGTGGTTTCCCAAAACTTACGTTACTGTACTTTGTGGTGAAATAACGAAAACAGAAATAATAACTCAACTTAGGTTTTATGGCCAAACCAGTTTGGGCCCTGAGATACTGTTCTGGCTCATACTTATTTACATAAAGAGAAAGCATTTTCTTAATGCTCAGCTCCGATAACAGGTATTAATGTTTCATGTTATTTCGACGACTGTAGTGTAAAGTGATCCGTGGAAAATTTCTAATGTGGTTGTCAACATGAATGATGTTATCTTCTGCCACAGCATGAGGTGGGTAGCATACTTACAACTCATATCTCGAGTACTAGTAGTGTGTGATGATATCAACTTTGCAAGCCGCTCAACTATTGATTTTGTTATACCATGCAGGCCACAGAATGTGTTCTTAAACACAATAAATTCCGCATGTACATTCAGAACCTGAAAGAGTGCATAAGAAGGATATAAAATAAATTGAAACATATTTCGAGTGAAAGCTAACTCGATCTACGATATATTACTCGGGGGGAGGGCGAGTCCCTGATTTTGGACGCCTTCGTTTTATGTTACATACTTTTATTAGACCACATAAATACAAAACTTGTTTTTCTTTCTCTTTAAGGCTGTTAAATGATTTTAAAAACATTTCGTGTAGATCTTTATTTACTTCCTCGTAGCACTTTGATCGGCACTTACATGGAGGTCCAGTAACAATAGTAGGAGCATATTTTCCCGCAGTGTTGATATATGGCTTGCCTTTATTCCTGTATTTTTTTATTAGCCGTCCACTTCTTTCTGTTGACTAACCTCTTCTTTCTTTTACCTGTAATTGCACGTTCTGCATTATTTGATGAACAACTGCTTTCACTTGGATTATACTCACTTCCCGAAACAGATAAATCACCTTCACTAACAAACCAGAGCTGCCATTTTCACTTCTCATTAAAGTAGTAATCTCGTAAGCTTTGTTTCAACAGTATGTTATATTCTAACAATATAAACTATATTCCGTACACTCCTACTGTCTAGTGCTAATATAGAGCACCAAATGTTATTACCACTTGACATCTATATTTATGTGCTGCTGCCTATAATAATATTTTGCATTTAAACTTTATAGCCCTCTTGTGCTGCCATCTCTTATTCATCTCTCTTTATGTTTTATATGTGCTGCTTTCTATCGGGATTTTCTGTAGCTGCAACTAACAGCAATAAAGTGCTAACACCTGTGCTCTGAACACTGAACTAACATCTTGGTGTAAGAAACAGGCATCGCCAGGAGTTGCCTTGTTCTTTTCAGATGCCTCTTGGCTTGACCTCCGAGGGTGTTCGATGTGAGGACCTGCCTCTCTGGAACTACTAAGTGTTTCAAGTGATTTAGCTCGTGGACACATAGTGTGCTTGCCACCTGGGGTGTCTCCTACCCTGGACATCTCGAGCCTAGCCCACTTGGGTCAGCGGCGAAGCCACTGTTCACCGTTTTAGGCTAAAACCTACATTTTATTTTTAATTTTTTTTCAAATTTGAATTTTTTTTTTAAATATCGAACCAAGCTGTTCCAGCACAACCCAGGCCCTGGACGGGCTCACGACCATGGCGACGGGGGTGGCCTCCTCCAGCAGAGCATGGTGACAGCTTTTCCACTTAACATACCACCAGGGTCCAAGCTGGTAGGACCAGATGGGGCATTTATGCTATCCTTTCCAGCCACACAGGAACTCCCCACAACAACACTCAACACCCCCTCACCAAAAATGATCAGGTGCAGATAATAGAAACAGGCGAAAACTGTGTAGTAACACCTGGCTCACCACAATGGCTCACGATCCGCTCACGATTAGCAAACGTCCTGCCGAAATGACGACGTAAATGGAAGGGCAACTGCAAAGTGCCCAGAGAAACCCAACAATAACGAAGAAATGACGCAACTTGCTCCCGGAGGAAGCGCAGTCCGGTGTCCNAAGTGCCCAGAGAAACCCAACAATAACGAAGAAATGACGCAACTTGCTCCCGGAGGAAGCGCAGTCCGGTGTCCCGGTTTCGAACCGGTTTGACACCCTGAGAGATGTCAGAGGCATCCAGACCGCCCCCGGCCCCTCTGGCCGTACTCCCACACGCCCACAACTGCGCTCCACCACCACAAATCGGCGTGAAACATCCTACCGTTTGGTGATTCGCGAAACACATATACACCTTCCTAGTTCAGAAACTACGCGCGATCAACACTGCAGATTTCACCCTTTCAATGGCCAGAAACGGCCTACACATCGTGGCAGCTGATCTCTAAAAATACACACCAGCCAAAGACATCTTCACAGCTAGCCACATCCACTACTTCACCTTTGCGACCACCGTAGATCAGCCACTGAAGGTAGTGTTCGATTTGCCGGCGGACACAGCCACAAAAGAAATCCAAGACAAACTCGCGAAGCGTGGTTACTCGGTGCAGGAAGCGTACCAATTCCACGCAAAAACCCAGGACCCCTCCAACCCTGCAAACACATGGCTGGTTCCGCTGTGCCTTTTCTGTGTGACAGTCGCGCGCAAAGACACACTTCCGCCCCTCACTGAAGTAAACCGGCACCACATGACCGTGGTTCATCCCCGCCCCTACTACAAGCGGCTTTCAGACGTAGCCCAATGCAAAAACTGCAACTCCCTCGACCACACAAAAAACATTCTGCCATCTGCCCATTGTCTGTCCCCACTGCGCTGAGCCACACACCCTGGATGAGTGCCCCAAAACAAATCCCAACCCGCAGTGCTGCAACTGCAAAGGATTTCATATAGCCACCTCCATGCAGTGCCCGAAGGTGGTGGAGATAGTTCACCGCCGGTAAGCAGCCGCCGAGCGCAAAACAAAATTGAGTGCGCAAACCCGCTTGGGCGACATAAAACTCTACACCTATTTTATCTCCTTCGGGCTTAAAATACGCGCTAATAGATGGGGCAGAAGCCATATCTGACTCTCTCGCCGACCAATTCACGCCAAACCTAGACCTCGAAGATGATAACTTCACCCAGGATGTAAACACCACAACAGCCGCCTTTTTCGCGAAAAAACCTTTAAAAAAAACCTGTTTTAGTCACTTTACCGGAATTACTCCTAACCTTAAAATCAGTTTACCCTAAAAAAGCACCGGGGCACGATAAAATAACTTATAAATTGCCTAAAAACCTCCCATACCCTGCACTTTGCATAATACTAAACCTGTTTAACTCCATACTTAAATCTAAACACGTTCCTGCAGACTGGAAACGGGCTAAAGTATAGTGGAGTCTCCGTTATCCGTCAGTCTCGGGACCGTCACCGTGACGGTTGAGAGAAAAGACTGATAATAGAAATCCCCCCAACCCCCAACCCCTTCGCAAAGACACGACAGATACTAGGGATAAAATGTATACGATATTTAGCTCTATATTTTAAACAGATAGCAATCAAAAGAAGTATGTACAGCAGAGTATGTATTTGATATTAAATATGGTATACTTATATTTATTATGTTGATAAAATAACAAAATTGAATACAGTACTATTATGTATATGTTCATTAGTAAAATCCTACCTAAAAAGGTCTGTCATTTTCCTTTGCTGTAATACTCCACGGGCTTTTGTTGCTGCCGTGTTGCGTATCTTACGCAGGAGTAATATCTGTGTAGCGTCTGCCTCTTCTTGTTGCTCGTACCATTCAATGCACTTGGAAAACATGTTTTCAGCGTCACTGTGGCTCATTATTTTGGGGCAATCCTTGAGTGTATCATCCTCTTCTTCTTCACTTAAACATTCTACCTCCTGTGTTGCACTTAATACAAGTTCCTCATCATTTAATATTTCAAAGCCTCCGTCAAATATGTCAATTCCCAGCCATTCACTTACTTCACCTATTGGTGTGTTTTCTCCACCTGGAATCCCTTGACTCAGAAGTAAAATTTCCTCATGATTTCCAGATTTGTTTATGGCCTCATTCTCGTTTACAGTCTCAGGCCACAGTTTGTTCCAGCCCTTTTTATAATGTTTCTTCTCGTATATCTTGCCAGACTTCAGCGACATTAAAAATTGCGTCTTTAATAATGTACGACCTCCAAAACTTATTAATTAATACCGAACGCAAACAACTTTTTGAATGAAGCTTTTCGATAACGTTGCTTCATGCTTTCAATAATACCCTGATCCATGGGCTGAATTATTGGGGTAGTGTTAGCAGGCAAAAAGTGGCACGTAATTTTTCCATCACCGCTTTCTAAGTCATGAGAAGGATGAGTTGGTGCATTGTCCATTAATAACATGGCTTCTTCAGGCAATCTGATAGATTTTAAATATGATTTTACATTTGGCACAAACGCACTGTGGAACCACTCATTAAATATATCCTGGCTCATCCAGGCACTTTTTTTGTGCATAATAGTTGCCAGGTAAGNCAATAATACCCTGATCCATGGGCTGAATTATTGGGGTAGTGTTAGCAGGCAAAAAGTGGCACGTAATTTTTCCATCGCCGCTTTCTAAGTCATGAGAAGGATGAGTTGGTGCATTGTCCATTAATAACATGGCTTTTTCAGGCAATCTGATAGATTTTAAATATGATTTTACATTTGGCACAAACACACTGTGGAACCACTCATTAAATATATCCTGGCTCATCCAGGCACTTTTTTTGTGCATAATAGTTGCCAGGTAAGACGTTTAAATTCATATTTTTGAATGCTCGAGGTTTTTTAGATTTCCCAATGATTAGTAAAGTAAATCTATGTCTACCATTTGCATTCGCACACACCATGGCAGTTATGCGGTCTTTTTGCATTTTAAAACCAGGTGCAGATTTTTCCGATAAGGAGGCTAAGGTTTTCACGGGAAGTGCTTTCCAATAGGCCAGTTTCGTCACAGTTGTAAACCTGCTCTCTGACCAAATTTCTATCTTTTATTTCTATCATTAGTTTTTCCCGATATTCAGCGCTTAGTTTTTCACCCGATATGTTCAACTGCATTATGCCATGTCGACCCTTAAATTTATCCAGCCAACCTATACTAGCCTTAAATGAAGGATCCCCATCAAGCTTCTTGTTCATCTNCAGCGCTTAGGTTTTCACCCGATATGTTCAACTGCATTATGCCATGTCGACCCTTAAATTTATCCAGCAAACCTATACTAGCCTTAAATGAAGGATCCCCATCAAGCTTCTTGTTCATCTCGATAGCTTTAGCCATTATTATGGGCCCAGAAACTGGTATCCCTTGACCGTGGGCTTGAATGAACCACTGATACATTACTGTATCCAGTTGGTCCAGTTTTGCTGGCTTCGTCTTTTTTTTTAGTTTGACATCTCCGGCTGTCGTTTGTATTTTTGAAACATGACTTTCGATTTTAGCTGCATCTTTCTTAATAGCATTGACTATCGTCCACCCGATTCCATACAGCGGAGCGATACTCGTCGCGCTTTCTCCTTTACGCAGTCGTTTTATAATTTCAAGTTTTTTAGGAAGTCCCAATACAACACGTTCCCGTTTCTCAGACATTTTTAAACACACTACACTTTGACAACAAACTGAGGACAATGACTTGCTGACTAGGTGACTACCGCTACTGAACTGACTGTAGGAATGGGAGGGCGGATGAGTGTCTAGGAATTCCGGTAGGGTGGTGAGGAAGACGGAACGATTCTACGAAGTACATATGTAGGTTGTTCATAAACAACAAACGTGAGTCATTCGCATTCCGCACTGCAAAGAATGTATTTTTACTGGGTGTATGTATTACAGTACAGTATACGTACTGTTCAACACAATAATGTGCTTAATTTGATCTAATATGAAGCGAGAAAAAAGTTATTTCATTTTTAGTTTATTAAGTTTTTTTTTTGTATCCAATTTTATTATTTTACTTGTCGTGTCAGTTTACTGACGGTTAACAGAAACTGACGGTTAAAAAGGTGACGGTTAATCGAGACTCCACTGTAATAACGATCCCGGAACCCGGTAAAGATCCCCGCCTTCCACAAAACCGGTGCCCGATATCACTGCTGAGTTCACTTGGTAGTATTTTCGAAAAAATATTCCGCACGAGGTTTNATCGAGACTCCACTGTAATAACGATCCCGGAACCCGGTAAAGATCCCCGCCTTCCACAAAACCGGTGCCCGATATCACTGCTGACTTCACTTGGTAGAATTTTCGAAAAAATATTCCGCACGAGGTTTGAAAACACATGCCGAAATTATAATAATTATCCCAAAAACTCAATTCGGCTTTAAATAAGGTCATTCTGTAATACACGCACCGTCAAACTTCGTCACGAGCACGCAAAACACTTTATACAACCAGCAAACAACAATAGCTATTTTCTTAGATGTTGCTTAAGCATTTGATAAAGTATGGATCCCGGGCCTGTNTACAACCAGCAAACAACAATAGCTATTTTCTTAGATGTTGCTTAAGCATTTGATAAAGTATGGATCCCGGGCCTGTTACAAAAACTAATTAATTTCAATTTCGCGGACTGCTACATTCATCTCCTAAAAGTTATTTCACAAACCGAGAATTTTACGTATCAATAGAAAATTCTGGGTCTTCTACCCGCCCTCTCACCGCAGGCGTGCCACAAAGATCCGCCCTATCGCAAATTTTTATACAATGTATATACTGCAGACATTCCCAGCACTTATGCAACAGTTGAGATGTATGCAGATGACACGCTAATACACTGAAGAGCCAACAAAACTGGTACACCTACCTAATATCGTGTAGCGCCCCCGCGAGCACGCAGAAGTGCCGCAAGGCGACGTGGCATGGACTCGACTAATGCCTGAAGGTATGTAGGAGGCATTGAAATCTGCACCAATTTGAGAAAGGGTTGCACGTCTATCACATTAAATGATTCTCGTTAGTCGTCGTTTGTCCCGTTCGTTCACGATCTTTTTCCGGCGATGTCGAAGATTTGATGTTTTACCGGATTCCCGATATTCACGGCACACTCGTGAAATGGTCGTACGCTAAAATCCAAANGTCGAAGATTTGATGTTTTACCGGATTCCCGATATTCACGGCACACTCGTGAAATGGTCGTACGCTAAAATCCAAAGTTTATCGCTACCTCGGAGATGCTATGTCCGATCTCTCGTGCGCCAACTATAACACCACGTTCAAACTCACAGAAATCTTGATAATCTGCCATTGTAGCAGCAGTAACCGATCTAGCAACTTTGCCAGACGCTTGTTGTCTTATATAGGAGCTGTCGACCGCATCGCGTTACTCTGATTGCTTCCTTGCATCTGTTATTTGCATAAGTACGCCTATACCAGTTTTTTTGACTCTTCAGTGTATANCTGTCGACCGCATCGCGTTACTCTGATTGCTTCCTTGCATCTGTTATTTGCATAAGTACGCCTATACCAGTTTTTTTTACTCTTCAGTGTATATGCCACAGATAAAAAACTGCCTTTTATATACTTGCTCACNCCAGTTTTTTTGACTCTTCAGTGTATAACAACTAAAAATGGATGAACTCGGTCAGTAGTGCGAGCGCTGGAAAATAAAAATTAACGCTGAGAAATCCCAGGCCCTGCTAATAACTAGGCGGAGAAACTAATTAAACGCGAAACCAATTAAATATGCTGGAGTAGAAATCCCTTACAGTAAAACATAGAAATATCCAGGCGTAACTATAGACAGTAAACTCCACTGGGGTAAACACATCATTAACATAAAAAAATGCAGAAATTTCAAAAATTAGACAACTGCACCCGCTGCTTGAAAATCCTAAACTCCCCACGAGATTAAAGTTACCAACATACACGGCCGTAGTCAGATCAGCAATTACATACNGCTTGAAAATCCTAAACTCCCCACGAGATTAAAGTTACCAACATACACGGCCGTAGTCAGATCAGCAATTACATACGCGCAAGAAGTCTGGGGAAACGCAGCTTAAACATTCATTTAACAATTACAAGTCGTACAAAACAAAAACCTCCGAACAATAGGAAACGCGCGTAAATTCACAAGAATTGTCGACTTGCACAACACACTTAAAATACCTTTCATTGGCAAAAGACTCATGTCAGAAAACAACAAATAATACAATAAAATTGCCTTACCTAAAAATCCAATAATTATAATATTAGGGAAATATTACCCAGACACTAAATCACGTAACAGACGACCGAAAATGCCCCGTTTACAATATTAGAATGTAATTAAATACACAAGTAACTTCAACAAGCAACATTAAAAAGCCCGAACGGCCAGAAAAATCTCCAATCGGTCCAGGACAAAATTCATATGTTTAACAAAACTAGAGTGCGCTCGCGCCGCGCAGCTCAGTCTGCCCCTTGACGTAAACCGCGTTCACGAGCTCCTTTGTGCCCACTCTGACTGCCGCAGTCGTTTCAACCGCACCAGCTACACCACACCAACTGGCTTGTAGGCCAGACAGAGAGAATGAAAAGTGCTACAAAGTGTAATTTATTAGTGTTCATAATTTCAACAAACATAAAAAGACCATCGACACATACCAAGCCACAGCCAAGGATGTTTTCATGGTATACTTGGCAACACTGTGGCATGTGTAATGTGGATTGCGTCATCAAAAGTGCAATACAAACATTCATGAGATAACATAACAAGTTTTAAAAGTGTATTTATGTAAGAGCCATTATGTTTTGTTATGTTTTAATTTAACTTATATAACTTTTCATCACATAATCATCTTCCAGTGTTATGTTGTGTTTCATCTTTTCGCCGCTTGGCTTCGGCTTTCGCCACTGGTGGCGGAAGCCGACTCCATGCTCGCCCCAGTTCATATCAGCACCTGAACGAGACCGGCGGTGTAAGTCTCTCGCTCTGAGAGACCCTCAGTACCAACATGTAGTCTGAAATCATTTTAAACTGCAATNCTGAGAGACCCTCAGTACCAACATGTAGTCTGAAATCATTTTAAACTGCAATAATACAAGATTAATTACCGGAACATTTGTATTCTATTTAAAGTACTGAGGGGAGAGCCATCGTACCTTCACCGGGCAATTTTTAACGCAATCGCGTTTTCAACATAAAATCACGTTGTTTTTTTCGCCGCTTAAGGGCTGAGGCCATTTTTCATATCATTCATACATTTATTCATCTGTAAACGGACGATGAATAAACAACTAAACAATTGAAATAGTGTTAAATCGTTGTANAATTCATACATTTATTCATCTGTAAACGGACGATGAATAAACAACTAAACAATTGAAATAGTGTTAAATCGTTGTAGGGCAACCTTATTAGCATCACCAGCCTTTTTTAGTAATATAGTTCAGGCGTACGAGACGGCCGACAGTCTCGCCATCCTATGTAAAGAGTGCAACTGTAAGTACGCGACAAACAAGCAAATAACTGACGGAAGGTTCACCAGTGCCCCTGGAACATCGACCGCACGACACTCACTTCATTAGTTCACTACTGAGCTATGGCACCGGGCAAAAATCCAACCTCCAACCCGCTCTGGTAACCGACCCCACGTCACAGTAGACACCGTCTAATACAGTAGTAACTTAGAACTCGCGAGGTGCTCCACCAGCAGTAAAACATATAAACTAAATAACTAATACATTTATTTAAACAACACAATACTCCTAGTTTAGGTAATCATAAATTAACACCTTTAAATACCGAATTTCTACTCCGTCAATACACAAAATGTAGGAACTTGCGGGGCCTGCTCTGATTGGCTGACCTCTACTCCGGGTCGGATCCTATCCCCCTACTCTAAGATAGCAGCACTGTCTCCTTTAACGTGATGTACTCGCAGAATATGTCGTTAACAAAATACCGCCTCCTATTATAGCTATTTTATTATTAAACAAACTATTGTTATCGTACATACAATTTNTGTCGTTAACAAAATACCGCCTCCTATTATAGCTATTTTATTATTAAACAAACTATTGTTATCGTACATACAATTTTAAAAAATGCTGCCAACGTACGTTTCCAGACTGTTTCAAGACTCTGGTATTTTACTAAGTCTTAACTAATGAGCGTGATTGAATTACAAAACTAATCTACACCAACAAAATAAATATAAGTAATTTAAGCAACATCTCATGATCACAATTAATACCATCTCACCTACTATATGCAACGTCTTTACCCAGACCTTACCCGAATAAATTTACGGGACTATTCAAGCTTAGAATCAGCTTTTACAAAACTAAATACTGGCCTGAGGTTTCAATAAATTCCCGTCCGGCCTATAACTAAAACTGCTTATTCAAAATACCGAAATGGACATAACTAGGTTGCAGCCTCACTGCTACCCCCTCCCACGATCTCTGTGCAAGCAGAGTCGGAGGGAGGTTAAATGTTAATGGGAACCAGGGCTTGCTGGGGTAACCCAGGTTTCCCTAGCATCAAATCGAGCTAGGCTCAAGAAGGCAATGTTATGGGTGAGGCAGGGGAAGGGGTTACATTCTCTTTGCTGCCTCGTTTCAAATTCAAGTCAACTGGGTGATCAAGAGCCCTTCATGAGGCTTGTAGTACCCCAGCGCTGTGGAGATTGCTCCGGTGATGCAAAGCAGCAGCCTGGTTCTTTCTACCAACACACGTCATAGGTAGATCCTTTCCATGCATTTACCTACGTAATATTGTGTGGATCTACCCCATTCTTTGAGCAAACGAAAGACCACATTTTTCTTTAAATAAAATTCATAACTCAAAACCGGCAAAAAGTAGAGCTACCTAGTTCTTTGAATAAATCTTTCAAATCTTTTAGTTTAACATAAAACAGAACTACAATATTAATTCCACCTTTCGTATCCGTCACACAACCAATACAATCATAACCTTTTGCATCTGTATTCAAACGCTCTCTGTCCTTTATCACTGAACTAGTATTAATTGCTTATCGCCCAAAGCAATACGTGTGAAAATGTTTTTCGTACTTGGAATCCAAGGCAAACTCGCCTGTTTGCAGCGAAGCGTCAAAAACAAAGGTACGAGCGGAATCTTGAAATGCCAAGCATAACCTTCCAAGCAAATGGCAAACAATTCTGAAGGTGTCATCATCGTGCACACGTTACAAGAGAACCTGTGTCATAAGATGTTGTTTCTAGATAACTGTGCGAATGATTACTGCTATTGTGGACGAGGCATCTTGCTTGGGTGCGAGCGCCCAGTTGGACCGGCTTGCTCCACTACTGGTGCTGGCGGGCGGGCCAAAGTCATACTGAGTGCCAGTCGACTGGCTCGGTCACAATCTTGGGTCATTCCCCTCCCTCTTCCTGCGGTGTCTTCAAGACTGCTCGGAAGTGCGCGCGCTGCATGTGACGTCACCTTGGGGCCGCTTTTTTACACTACACGATAAACGTAAAACCTTCCAGAATGCGGCGCTGAAGAGATATAAGGCTTGTTTTCTCAAATGTTATAGGAGAACTGAGAGAACCAGAGAAGAGACTGAGAGGGACTGATCACGACGGAACTCCGTTTCTTGGGGAGAAGGGGCTGACAGCNCGGTGTCTTCAAGACTGCTCGGAAGTGCGCGCGCTGCATGTGACGTCACCTTGGGGCCGCTTTTTTACACTACACGGTAAACGTAAAACCTTCCAGAATGCGGCGCTGAAGAGATATAAGGCTTGTTTTCTGAAATGTTATAGGAGAACGGAGAGAACCAGAGAAGAGACTGAGAGGGACTGATCACGACGGAACTCCGTTTCTTGGGGAGAAGGGGCTGACAGCNTGAGAGAACCAGAGAAGAGACTGAGAGGGACTGATCACGACGGAACTCCGTTTCTTGGGGAGAAGGGGCTGACAGCTACCTAAATGATTTCTTAAAATATATGTAATCGCTCTACGGGTTTTTTTTTTGTTTTTGTAATTTTAAATTATTGCGAACGTATAATTAAAATTTGTTAAGTTGCTTATGCAGCAGTTTTTCGCTGTATAACGAAGGGGATTTTATGTAAACTTTTGCATTCCTGTATTATTAAGAAATTTTTCATGTAATTTTTATGTAATCTTGGGAGTTTGCAATTTAATATTATTTGTATGAAATTTAATGGAATCGGGCATTTTGAAAATATTTTCCACAAAGGTTGAAACCCCGCAAATATAAAATCAAAACCAACATTTCCACCATTCTTCACTTGGCAAACCCAAATTTAAAACTTTTCTTATCCAGACGATGGGAGGGTCTCTACTTTTGTTGAAGAAGGTATCCAACTGAAGGGAATAGAGACGNAAACTTTTCTTATCCAGACGATGGGAGGGTCTCTACTTTTGTTGAAGAAGGTATCCAACTGAAGGGAATAGAGACGGAGTCGCTGTCTCATGTGTCGGTAAGTTACCGCTACACTGTTAAGAAATTTAACAATCATGCAGGGTTACTATTTAAAATAAAATAACTCTATTTATTTGAATATAATAATGGCTTTTGAGGAGTGCACCCAGGGCAGGGCAACACCCTCCGAGTGACGGTCTTTCCAGCTGGGGCCCGTAGATGACCGTCATCCCCGAGCATGACAGAAATGAGGCCCTAGAATTGAGCGGCGCTGGAATGCAAGGGCGGGGGAAACGGGAGTACCCCGAGAAAACCCGTCGGCAAGCGGCATCGTCCAGCACGATTCCCACATGCGAAAATCCGGGAGTGAACCTATTTGAATAAACCAAATACACGCGAAGTTACCTTTACTACGCTACAACACGCTCTATAGTCGACACGTCCGGTGTTCTCTNGAATAAACCAAATACACGCGAAGTTACCTTTACTACGCTACAACACGCTCTATAGTCGACACGTCCGGTGTTCTCTCTCCTGTCGAGCGCCGTATCCTCTCGAGAACTTTTTACCCATTAAAACTACATTTAGAAACTAACATATGAAATTTTGCTTAGGTTTACATCGCCAACCAACATTTGCGGCTTCCTCCGGGCCCAATCCGCAAGCGCAGACGCTAAATCACAGACGCAAAACAAAAAAAAACACGTGTCCGTCACTCACAGCTGCCATATTTTAAACACGCCGCATTTATCCTTGCTCACATTGCTCTCCGTGTCATTTGACCCCACTCATGCATGTGTCCATCCGTTGGCTGCGTGTTGCAAACCCAGACAGCAGATAACTACCTCTCTCTCTCTCTCTCTCTCTAACAAGCTCTCCCTCACTCACATCCCAGCACACCCTTCCTTTCCACTCGCCGGGCCCGCAGACGGTTCCCTCCCACCACCACGAATACCATAGTCACCAATCAGCACCACCTGCACGTACAACCAAGGTGCCATCAGCCAACAAGTAGGATGGTGATAAAAGGGGGGCTTACAAAAGCTAGCCGCCGGCATATCTGCCCTGCAGGCAAGACAACCTTGGCGTGACCATCAAGCCGGGTCTACAAACTGCCTCGCTTTTCAAACATCTCGCAGCAACACACACATGCCAAAAAATTTAAAAATGCATCCGCTTGCGATAACTTCCGGCTAAATTAAAAACAGAACAGGATACACTACAAAGTTTTCACTTGAAAAACCAAATAATCAAATAGTTGAAAAAAAAAGAATTCTGTAAAAAATACAAATAAAACAAAGAAAAGAAAAGTCAATTACTTGTGTGACTGTGACAATATAATTTGTTTCAATAAAGTTTTTACATATGAAATTTCTTATGGCTATTTTTAATTTGTATTCTGTTTTCAATTGGGTACAGTATTTTTTTACATTAACTGTACATATTATATTTAAAGTTTTTACTTGTATCGTAATTTCATGATATCCTTTTATAATACATATATTTATAATATCCAATTTCAATTATTTATGCATATTTTAAAACTCAACGTCCCTCTGTCTGTCTATCTGCTAGTGGGCTTATCACTCAAAAACCACGTATCCGAATTACATGTTTTTTTTTAATTCATATCTATGTTCTCTGGCCAGGTGATAATAGTGAATCAAGTCGGAAAAAAGTTTGCCGCCAGCGCGCTCTCTTGCAATACGCTGTCTAAACCGTCAAAAATGGAACAATATAATGTAGTAAAGAATTGTGTAGAATAAAAAGATCTAAAAAAAATTCCGCGGTAGCATATATCTTATCTATAACATAAAATACTGATAAGCATTTTTACCATTTAATTCACAACCAACATTCAATGAGGAAGTTTTTCACCTTGCACTCATTAAAATTCAAAAGCAAGTGCAGACATTGTCAGGGGAAAAGTATAAAAAGCATGGGCCTACCAATACCAGATAACATAGTAGATTCAACCGTTAACAATTATGGCATCAGGGAAACTTCATATAATAGATTCGAATTGCACACCACCGCAACGCTTATTAGTATTTCTCTGTTATAGATAGATATATGGTAATGCGGAGTTTTTTTAGGTCTTTTTTTTCTACACAATTATTTACTACATGTTATTGTTCCATCTTTAACGGTTTATACAGCGTATTTCAAGAGATCGCGCTGGCGGCAAACTTTTTTTCCGACTTGATTAACTATTATCGTCACTTCTTATTTATTCCTTGTTACTTTACGTAACCAAATATTTACTAAAATCTGGCCATAGAACATAGCTTTGAATAAAAAAAACACATAAATCGGATAAGTGGTCCTCGAGTGATAAGCGCACTAACAGACAGACAGAGAGACGTTGAGCTTTATAAAATGTATTAACTCTAGGTAAAATTCAACTTTATTAAAAAAAACCGTAAACAATAATTCTGTAGTTCACGCTAGAGGAGCCGCGGGCACTGCTAGTTAAGCATAAANCCCCCCCCCCCCCAAGATATTTATAGATATCTCTCAATGATAATAATACTGCTTAGTCTTTTATAATTCTACCAATATTGTCATCTTTAATTTCACTTTTCTTTGTTCAGTTATGGTTTATTATAAATATTATCACTTGGAATCTCTCTGGTGCGAAATTAATTTAATAAAATGTATGTGTATCCTTAAATCTTTGGTTTTTATATTATAACAATGCATTTCTTGGTAGAATTATTAACTATATTTGCATATTTATTATGTAAGTATGAATAAAAATTTTATATAAATGTATTTGCTTATTATACCACAGCAATTCATTGCAAATTTAAGATTTATATTATATTATCTTTTAATCAAATTACTAACATAAAAATGTTTTTAGTAATTTTACAATTGGCATTGTTTTAAATGAATCCCATATTTTCATGATATATTAATTTTTCATAAAATTTTTCAATAATATTAGACAGTTCGTCTAAATACAAAATTAATCATTCATTTACATAACATTTTTTAAAATAATTATTTGCTTTGGTGTGTCAGTACATCAGCATATTCAACCAATCAGATTGATTAAATTATAATACTCTTTAAATTTTTAACTTTAAGTAAGGCACGAAATATTCACTAACCGTTATACAAATTGTTTAGTACATTTTGATTCAACTGTTTGTGCTATTATTTCATTTTCAGTTTCCAGTGGTCAATTTTTATTTAAATCGTGCAATTTTGTGAGGTGTTCTTAGGCAGAGTCTAAAGTGTTCCCGTGATGTGAAACCTCTTTCATATTGAAGACATAATTTTATTGAAAATTACGTATTGTGGAACCATTTTTTTCTTCTTAAGGTTTATATTGTATCATTGTCCAGTCATATAAATTATTTGCATTCAAATAAACTAAACGGTTTTATTCTATTATTTCAAACTCACATAAATATTTATATCCTTAAACATAGGTTTTATATTTATCTCTCGCCTCCAATTTGTTTGCCATTAAAATAATTTCATATTAATATATTAAAACAATTTGTTACTTGGTAATTTCTAATACCGCATACCAACAAGCCAGGTGCTGTAAAATACAATAATGTTAAAAATTTACAAAAATTAGAAAAGTTAGCCTACATTTTTCAAGTTGATCATGTAATGAATATTTTGTATTTTTTAATGTATCCATATTATTGGCTCAAAATTTTAATATTATATTTATTTCACTTTTTTGTATTATTTTTTTGTATCATCATATGAGTACGACTTTTCCACTTGATTTTAGAATTATTTTTTGTTTAATAAATATGATTCTTTAAATTTCTTGCAAACATTTATACAACCAAAGGATAAACTCGTTTTCTAACAACTAAATCAACTTTCTTTTATGGAAAGAATGTTTAAGTATTTTGTAATTTATTTTATATTTAATGGAAACATATAACTTATTTGCCATATATTTTAATGTGTCTATAAAAACAACTTTGAAATTGTTTGTTGGTTGTTTCTTACATACTGTTCATTAAATAATTTTATTTATAGTTATAGAATGACAATTTAACATGTAGCAGTGCAATATCACTTAATTTTTAAAATAAATTAAAAGGAACAATTTTTTGAAATTATTACTTAAAATACAATTATGATGTTATGAAGATACAAGTTTACTGGTTGAAATCTTTCAAGGTATTATTTTTCTTTCTTTTTTGTACTTACATATATGTAAACATGATTTTTGAAGATAAATATATAAAAACTTTCTTATTTTTTATTGTTCTAATGTTAATATTGTGTATAAGTTTATATACCTAATTATTGTGTTTAAAATCTTCTTATATTTTACTTCTATGTATATTAGGATTCTATAAACAGATGTGCATTTTTAATCATAAGTTATATGCCGAAAAAAAAAGCCCTGAAGGTTTGTGTAATTTATATTTAATTGTTTGTGATAAGACATAACATTTCAATTCAGTTATACACTCTTGTGTTCCTCAGGTATGCGATGTCCTTGTTTAATTATTTTTTTATAACACTCATCATTATCATTATCTAGAGGAAAAATAGATTTTTTTTCAGTTAGTATAAATTTATTTCTCATATTTGGATGTGGTTGACAAATTTGAACATTCTTAAGGATTGTTTCAAAATCAGAATAAATTACCAATTATATTATCTCTTAATGTTGTTGATATTTAAAATCAAGTTTACCACCCTGCTTAAGGAGTTAAAGTTACACAGGCTCATATTTTAAAGACTCCCATATTTCTTTATCATTTTTTTTACTGAAATTGTGCTAACTCCTGCTAAAAAAAAACAAGTTTATATCCTTTGCTTTAAGTTTAACTGTTACCAAGCTTTATAAATCTATGGTTGAAAGAAAGTGCGAGTTTTTAAAATTATTAAAATACAAAAGGTTTATATGTAAGTTCACATACATTTATTTTTTGAAAATTTTAATGCATTTATTTGCAAAATATGAAAAAAACACCTACATATATATTAAATACATATTAAAATTTGGTTATACCGCATCATAAATTTTGTTTGGGAAATGTAAGAAGATTGATTTAGTATTTTCATCTTCTTAATGTTAGTATTTTGTATTTATGCGGAAGTCTTTTTCTCCTGTAAATAAGGCAGATGTTACAGACTACAGTAAAAAAATGCAGTATATTTTTTCTTTAATAAGAGCCTTTTAAAATTATGTTATTTCGTAGCTCAGTACATGAAGATACTTTTAATAGATTATAATTTTTATTTGCTTATTATACCCCAATTATGTTTCTTCAAGTCAACACAAAACCTCTCGTTTAAAACTCAGATATTTAAACAAAAAAATTTATCTTTGCTCATGTACAGTACTTTTCAAGTTAATATGCTTTTTGTTGTTGTAAAATTTGTGGTTGAAAGTGGAGTTCTTTATTTAGTTATTGTTTGCATACATTTATTAAAATTCGATTTTTCCGAACATTTTAATCTATAATAAATCTTTTCGATTATTTCTTTTACTTGAACACATTTTTATAATATTATTTGTTTCAATGAACTTATAATTTTTTTTCCGAATAAACTTTTTGGATCATTATATTTAAATCGGCTAGAATTGAATAATTGAGTTCAGTTGAGAGATTTGGGCGTCTCTTAATAACAAGGCCTTGAGAGCCAATGAGGGTTAAATGAGGTGAGAATGGAGCAGCGCCGGAAAGCAAGGGAGGGAAAAAAAAGGAGATCCCAGACAAAAACGGCATCGTCTGGCACGATTCCCATTTGCGCAAATCCGGGAGTGGCCCGGCCGGGATTTGAACCTGATTCGATTTGGTGGGAGGGGGCAGTCTATCAACGCAGCCACCATGGCCCCTTGAACTGAATAATTTTATTATGTCTTTCCTTTTCAATAACATTTTACAAAAGCATAATTTATATTTAAAATTATTCATTATATATGTATATATAAATATTCAATTTCTATATAATTTTATGGTAAATATTTTTTATTGATTAACAAAAATTATTATATAGTATAAAATTTATTTACATTGTAATTTTCTTCAGGGATTTGGAATTTTATGAATTTCTGTTTATATATATAATGTAAAATTTTTATTGATAAATAGTAGAAATTATAAAAAAAAAAAAGAATTATATTTATTATATAAAATTTATTTCCTTCTGATTTTTGGAGTTGTAAATTTTCACTTTTAATTAATTATTTGAGCCATTTTTTTAATAACAAAATACATTTTTTCTTTATAAAAATTGTTTAGCTGCCCCAAAAGTTAAATAACTTTACTGTGTTTTTAATTTGCTTAAGCTGGGAGTCATCAAAACTTTAAATAAAGTCTGTAAATTTCAATTTATAAACTAAAATTTAAAAATTGTTTTTTTATTTTACGAAAATTTTGAATTTATATTTTTAGTAGACATACGAAAACTACTGCAAATCAAACTTAAAACCATTTAAATATTTTTTATATTTTGTATTTAACCACACCCTACTTGAGGAATTCAAACCCTCCACAGCCTCTGAAAAAAGCCTGTAATGGAAAATATATACAACTGAATGTAAACATTGACGGTATTTTTTTGGGAACAGTTTTATATCAACGGGTATCTGCTGGCCTGTAACGTATATTCGAATAATTTCTTGAGTTCACAACACCAGTCTGTTCCTTTGACGTAAAGTTATCGTTATGTTCCAAGGCGCCGTAAAAGTACGAGACGGTAAAGGGCACACCCGACAACGAACGCCCGTTTGAAGCTGGTCCATCGGCGATGACGGCGAGCACGGGTCGCGGAACGCAACGCGGGTCCCGTGCGCGGAAGCGTATCTCGCGAGAGGAACAGATCAGCTGCTCGCCTCCGGCTCCAGGCAGCGCTCGGGCATCGATCGATAAGCGGGATCTGGGCACGTAGGTAGGTGGAGGGGAAAGCTGAGCTGGAGCCAGCCCACTCACTTGTTGCGTGCTTGTTGCGCTGGTCAGGGGCGTCTCTGCGAGGCTCAGATCAACGTGCTCGAGAATTCGCACCTTGCTGCCAGAAGCTCTTTCCTCGCGGGTAAGCACTGTACTCTACGGTCTTCTTCTTCAAATGTGCCAAGTCCGTAGAGACCTGCGAATCTTGCGATATCATTTGACTGTATTTTTATACCTCGTAATTTTCTATATGCACCACCATCTGCTTATTTTCTGCTGTTGTTTTGCCTGTGAGCAGATCTGTATTTGACATGCTCGTTTTAATTTCTGATATTCATATTCAACTCAGAAGTCTGAGTGGCGTCAGAAAACCTGTTGCCCACTTACAAGAACAACAATAAAAAAGCACATGTTCGAAGCTTGTGATACCAATTAAATGGTCTCGCAAAAATTTGCTGGTCTCTACATATTGATTGAAAGCATGCATCTCAGTTGACGTTTTGTGTTTATTCAAGTAGTATGTGTATTTGCCTATCTGATCATGTAAATATTTTCAAAAATAACTTTTGTAGCGGGCTAGATGTCTTATAAAATAAATGTATTTTAGGATATTCTGGGAAGTGTGATGGTTTGCAGGAAAACTGTCTGCAAACAAGTTCATAAGTTTACCTGGAACACGCATTTCAATTACACGACGACCCATTTCGCGCGTCAGCTTTAAAGGCAGGAATACTATGCTGTTGACACGAATAGAGCAACGTTTACAGTACTAGATAAGCATAGTTGACGTAATTTTTGCCTCACAAAATATAATTTATGACGTCCTCTGTATTAATCATATTTAAGGTCGTTAGAAAGCAGTAACATCATAAATTTATATTTATTTGGAGAACCGATCAGTTATTTGACATTATATAAGGGATATTTACTGAATAAAAAATAGGTTCATAGTCTATACATATCACAATTCAGGTACATGATTTTGCTGTTGTTAAACAATTAAATAAAAAAAACAACAATTTTTTTTATATGAATAAAATTATTACCTTGGAAAAAATTATTGATTTCAAATATTTATACAATCATTAAAATAAACACTTTTGATTCTAAATATTTTAATATGGAGAATTTTCGTACAGTCTTTGTTAGTAACTGTCGCTAAAGGTTTTACATAACTTTCACGAATAATTACTTTAAAAGTTAAAACTAAGCTAACTAACATCAGATCACATCGATAATTTTATTAAACGACATGGTTTATTTTATTTAGTGTGGTCCAAAAAATATTTTTCAGTTGTGATGATAATGTTTTCCCAGTCTATTGCCCTTAAAATTTATTAAAGTACCTGTGAACTTTAATATATAAATTAGGGGTTTGCCATTGCGAATTTACTGTTTATGGTTACAAGAAATTGCTTTAAGTATTCCAGGATAAAATTTTCATATTAATGAATATTTTAAATAAATTAGTCAAAATTCCATTTCACTTTGATGAAACCCACATTACATTAAAACATATATTTAATTGCCTGATACTTCAGCTCCCTAGATAAGACTAGAAATCAAGATTAATTGCTTGGTTAGCAAAGTTCAATTGTTTTCAAATAAAGGAAAATACAAAAAATAAACACTTCATAAACATGTGTTAATAAATATCGAAGAGAACATTATAAAAAATAACGAAAATTTCAAGGAAAAGTACTTAGTGAATGTAGAATATATATTTGTAGATTTAATTAAAAAACATAAAAATTAATTACATTAGAAAACAAACCATTAATAAAGAAAATAATATGTTAACTCATTTTATTCTCATCCTAAAACTGGAGATAAACTTTCACATTAATAAAAACTATCCACTAATGAATAAAAAAAGAAAAAAAAAGTAGCTAAACTATGCGAAACATATATTTTTTAATTAATAATGAAAAAATTATTTTTACATAAATGAAATATAAAATATTATAATAAAAACAAATATTCATTTTTCAAATCAACAATAAAAATGTTTTGCAACAAATTAAAATAAATAATGCCAAATTGTATAAGGTATTCAAAAAACCATTAACAATTTTTGTAAAGAGCATTAATATTTCAAATTTCATTATATAAAGAAAATGAAAATGAGAAATAATAAATTATATTCTGTAAGCAATGAATGCAAAACAAAATAAAAAAAATTACTCAATTATTTAACAATTTAAAAATTATTTATTTTATGAATCTATATCTTATGCGAAAAAAAAATATAAAAGAAACACTTTGGTTTTATACTGAAACATTTTTTTTTTATTAAGTGTTATACTTAAAAATGAAATCTGTTACTAAATGTTGATGAATATAAATTTATTTAACCTAAAAATAAAAGACAATTCATTATAAAGTTTAGTATTTTAAACAATTTAAATTTGATTAAGTATTTAATATAGGCAGTAAAACTTTTAATATAAAAATTTTTGAAGGCACATTTTAATCAAGAATACAAAGATTCGTATTTGAAAATCTAGAAAATTATTTAACTTCTAATAGCATTTTGACATATTAAAAAGAAAATATTCATAAAATTAATAAAAATTTAAATTGAAACAATATGATAAATAATGTAAAAAATAATCTAATATAAGAAGCCTTATTTATAAATAATGGAGGTCCACAAGAAACATATTTTAGAAATCCATTCTCAATATTTTATCAATCACTGTATTTTATGAAGTCTTAAATAATTTTTCTATAATATTTTAACAAAAATCACTGAATTTTTTAGCATGAGGCTCTCATGCTCATAATTTTCAATAAATAATCACTGAATTATGTGTTATTAGATGCAATACAATAAATGGTTCATCATAATACAGGATTAGTATAAAAGAATATCCCATCTTTGATGGTCTATAATATCAAAACCAAACAACCTACAACTTTGATTGACCAATCATATGAACTGTGGAACCGCGAAATTTGTTTACCATACATTTATAAATGTTCAATGTGACCACCATGAGCGACATCTACGCGATAATTAAACACGTTCCACACTCTTGTCAGCATGTCCGATGTTATGGTTTGGATGGCGTCCGTCACTCTTGGTTTGAGGTGGCGAGGGGGTAGCGAGCTCTCGTTCGACACGTCAACGTGAAGGGTAAGGTCTGATGTTTCCTTTATGGTGCGTCATCCCATTGGCATCTAGCTGGTCGCGGATACCTGAACGAGACGTTGCCGCAAGGCTGGATTGGTCGAGGAGCAGTTGGTGACCAGGCTCTTCATCACTGGCGCCGAAGAAGCCCGAATCTTACCCCGCGCAATTTTTTTCTATGGCGGTACATAAAGGATCAAGTGTTTCGTCCACCATTGCCAGCTAACATTGACGACCTCAAAGCAAGAATTCCAGATACCAATTCTTTTAGACTCATCCTGTAGACTTACCAGATAAAATAAACTTTAACATAAAAAATTATCAAAATAATTTTATTTATTTTATTAAATCCACTTTTATATCCAGTAAATACAAATCTACAATGAAATTCCAAGTTTAAAATTATTATTTTCAAAATAAGTAACATTTCAGAAAATTGTGAAATGCCAATGAAAACCAATCACATATCGATACTTGAAAAAAAAATGGCCTAACAATAAAGGTTTATTGTTTTAATGGTGATTTACAAATGCATCCATTAAAAATGGAACATGATAAAAAAAGCAAACGTTTCAAAATTAAATTACAGCCTTTATAGTGGAATAAGAAATTTATCAAAATTAATTTCAACACATTATAATAATAAGAGTATAATTATTCCCTGTAATTGATAATTAAGAATGCATAATTGAATATATATATAATTATACTGAATTTTGTTTAAGAAATATACAGCTGTAACAACAAAATACCAAATTTTGAATAAAAATATTTTTTTTAAATTTATAATTTTTCATTTAATATATATATTTTAAATTATGCAAATATTGAAAGTTAATTAAAAATATGACAACATGTACACCAATTTATGGAAATTCGTATAAAATAAAATATCAAAAACATGAACCAAGAATTTTTCTTATAATATTTATAATAATTAAGTAATTATTAAACAAATAGAATATATATTCATATAGATATACCAAATAATTTTATGTAAGTAATATAAATATTCACATGGAATTATAAAAGAAATTAAAAATGTAACCAAAATAGGACTAGAAGATTTAAAAAAATTTAAAATATCATATTTTGGGAAAAAATATTACTCCTCAAAATGTCCTCAAAATTATATATTATAATTAAAACATTAAATAGAATAGCTTTCAAAACTTGATAGAAAAAAATATAAAAAATACACATTTTTATTCAAAATAAATAAAGCCAATTTTTAAAATCGATCGAATATTTTAAAAATTATAAACCAAAAGTTAGAGACCATGATATTATACTAGAAAATATAGATGCAGTACATTCTAGTGGGTAAATAAATTATCAAAATCTATCGTTTATACCAATATATATTTATAGTTTATCAAGTTATTGTGGTAGTTTATTTATGAAACAATGTTAAATATTTTGCTATTATAGCTAATAATAAAGAAAAATATATTTCATTTAGTAGAAATCTTAAAGTTAGTTTAGAATTAAGATACATATATAGTTATGAGTACTAGTATCAAAAAATTATCAAAAAAATTAGAAAAAAGCAGTTTCCAGAATCATTAAAATATTTCAGAGATCGACTGTTAGATATATTAATTAAGGTGTGTATGCCTATGAATGTATTGATTTGAAGAAAAATTACATGATAAATTCTACTCGAAATCCCTAATGAAATTTATAATCACGCTAACAATTTGGGAAAAAAATTAATATTAAATGTTAGAAAAATATACTAAATTATTTAATAAAAGCGATACTTTAATTTTAGCTGGTAGACTGTGTTTTGAAAATTATAAATTAGATCCATGGTGGTATTAAACAGCTCCAAGTTTATATTGGGATAGAATGGTAAAAACGACTGAAGGTGAATAAGTTTTATAAAAATATTATGTCATAATTTTATTTTTAGAAACTTATGTTAGAAAAGGAATTCCTCAATGTTTTAGAATATAAGTTATAGGTGATAATTATTTTATAGACATGGTAAAAATAAATATTCTAATGATGTAATATATTTCGATATGAAAAAAGTATGTGGCATCGCTATTTCAGAAAATTTGCCATATAGGTGGTTTGATTGGGTGATAGAATTTGATATAGGAAAAATAAGAGAAAACATTAAAAATCGATTAAGTTTATGTTTATATTTTTAGAAGTTTATTTATAATATCCTAAAAATATATATTATAATGTTTAATAACATTGAAATTGTTTTCAGAAAATGGTTTTATTTGAAAAAAAGTTTCACACAGCTTTAAAATTCAAACAAATATCTTTGCTCAAAAAGTATATTGATCTTAATATGCAAATGAGAACAAAAACAATAAACTATTTTGGAAAGAAATTCTATAAACCAATTTATAATTCAGTTTATGGAACACAACGGAAAATATAAGAAAGAGGGTAGAATTAAATTAGCCACTAATACCAAAAACCGAAAAATTTATGTTTACTTAATTTTGATAAATCTAATATTTTTAGTGAGAATTGAGTAGCTGTTCATGTGAAAAAACAATGTTAATTATTTAACAATTTACCTTAATTTATCTAATTTGTAAATTTTTTAAATATTAATATATAGTTATATAGTTTTTATTATAAAATTATAAAACCGAAATATGAAGAAAGTAGTTATTTATTCTTTAATTATACAAATTATTTCAAATACAATATAAAATCCAAACATTTTTATTTGGTCATGAAAGAAATAATAAATTAATTTGATACTTATTATTATCCCAATATAACATAATATGTATATAGTGCATTAAAACCTTCCCAAAACGGAAATCGGTGGGATACAGAAATTATTTCTGTCTCGGAAGAGTTCTGTTTTAGGCAGGTGACTTAGAAGTACATACATACATACTTACAACAGTCATTTTTAAAAATAAAAAATTTAAAAGAGTTTTTAAAAATATATTAATTTATTGAATAAAATGAATCACTTTTGCGACGTGACCAACCCAATAAGCATAGTTCCAAACATATATGTTCTTGGCAAGTTTTGTCAATGATACACTGTTTTCAATCTGTGTAAGAAGATGCTGTAACACTTTCTCCCTGTAAAAAACATTTGAGACCGTATATTACACCCTGGTTCATGGGGTGGGTTATCGATTTTGTGTTAGCGGGGGAAAATATGAGAGACACGTTAGACAGTTTGATGGAAGGGTGACATGTCGCACTATTCAAAAAAGCAAGACCTTCCTGTTCTAGTTTTTAATTTTCACATTGAAACAATGAAGCCACTCCTCCATAAAGGCAGAAGTCATCCTCATCCAGGCTTTTCTATTAGACTTCCATTATAGTGGACGATATTCTCGATCAAGGCCTGTAATGGATCTCGAATTAGCTACTTTTCCAACCACCGAGGGTTTTTCAAGGTCGCCCGCCATATTTCCGCAAATGATAACACTTATTCTTTCTTTCGCCTTCTTACCTGCAACACAAATATATTAACGCTCAGCCAAGGTTCTTGTTGGTATAGATAAAAAAAAAGTCTAGTTTCATCATCACTAAACACGTCGCTGGGTTGGTATCCCTGAAAGAGCGATGCTAATTACTGCTTCCATTCGTCCACAGTCTTCTGTTAATTAACGTCTTTAGCTTTACCACATACAATACCCCAGACAATATTGTGACGATTTCTGAAATTTTCAAGCCAGACACTTTTACCTTCTCTCAAAGGGTTTAATGATTTGGCATCTCGTACGCGAAAAAACTGGGATAACACTTTTAGTGCGTTCTGTTAGTTTTTTGGTAGTAAATATTTGGATAACAGCGTGGAATTTTGCACAGACTATCTCAAGCATAACCTTGTTAAAAAAACCTTTCGAGATACAACTCGCATATCCCCCCAGAGCGGAAAGGGGAGTAAAAAATTTCAATAAAAAGAGTTTTTTTTGTACGACTTTTAAAAAGCAGTACATTTTATAAAAAACATTTAATAAGTAAAGGTGTATCATACTATTTTTATTTAAAAAGATCCCTAGCATTTTTTTTATTTAATGAGCCATTAGGTCACTAAATTGAACTTTAATATGTTTGGAACATTAAAATACATTATGCACAATATTTTAAACACTGTCACTGGTTAAGTGAAGGTCTGATATAAATAATGAGAGGAACATGATGTTTTAGCTGAAAAGTTTTTACTGGTTATCTTATTAAGATTTTTTAAAGTAATTATTCATTTACAAAAATTATTGTGGGCCAATATTAAAATGTACAGAATATGGATATTAATTATTATTTAAACTATTTAAATCAAACTCATAATAATTTTCTTTGTAAATTTTAGGATCTAACGTAATTAAACACCAGTTAGAAAATTAAATTAACTATCTTCTTCATGTCTTCTATACTCACATGAGAAGGAATTAATTATCATAGGCGATGTTATACACAATTTCTTTCGTTCATGTATCAGATATTGGCACATTGTTCACTGATAACCTGTTTCTACTTACAAAAAAAAAACAATTTTGCAAATATTTACTTCATATTCATAGATGAACAAAGCATGAAGCCAGTGTTCCATTTTAAATAGCGGATCTTTCACTTCATAAAAGCTGCTTTATCCTGTATATTGTCTGTCGCAGGCACATAATGAAGTATAGGGAAGACAACTTCTTTCGCACTTGCAATTTCTTGAGCAAATGGATTTTCAGTGGCAACAAATATACTGAAAATAGTTTTTTGAAATTTTCGCAACAGTTGTCTAAAGTGGTTCGTATCCAGAGGAGGAATTCATTTTCCACCCAAAAGAAGTAATTTGTGGGATTTTCAATTGGCGTCCAAGACACTGTTTCCAAATCGTCGCCTGCAGCATTGTACGCTTCACATGTAGTCGTAAGGCATAATCTGTCAGTGGGATATTCTCGATTGATCTGTTTGTTTTTTTGTGAACAAAATCCTGTAGTATTCATTTACACTTTTTGTGGTAATTGTTGCGTCAAACAGAAGAATTGTGAACCATTCGATCATGTATAAATCAGATAACGACCATAGTCCATTCGCTGATGAATTCACTAGTTTTTGATCGTTGACATTTTGACATTTCATGCATCTATTCCATTTAACAGTAGGAGGTACGGACACTAAATCATCTACCAAAGTAAGTTTCAATTTGAATTTGGACATCTTACAGCTTAGATTTCAAACAAGCCTGTTAAAAAAAAACATTATTTTCTTCTGCATAGGAGAATGCACTATTATTTAATTATTTGAACAGCAAAGACAATAAGTTACCAGGTGGTAAATAAACATAAAAAAGAATGGGCCACCGCTCAAAAAATCAATAGAAGCATTAGACATCTCTAAATAGTATAAAACAAAGTCGATTATCCGCGTCTGTCTGTGTATTCTCTTAGAACTTCTTAACTACTTAATGGATTTTGATGTGATTTTCAATATAATTTAGACAATTTTTTGAGAAATGTTTTGGTGTATAATACATATATATTTAATGTAAGTATAGTAGAGAAATGTCGAACCGTTTGTAATCAAGTCGTAAAAAACAGCTTTTAGGCCGCTTACATGGCTTGCGCTGACTAAACCATAAGAGATACATAAAATTAATGTGCTACAGAATTGTAGCTCTCAAAAACGTCTACAAAAAAGTCCGGAATAGCATATGTTTTTCTTTTAAGGATAACCCACAGTAACCATTTTTGTCTTTCAAAGTATCACTGTAAAAACTAAATTGTTACGGGACGAAGCCGGGCAGGTTCACTAGTTGATAATAATCTTTGTTATATTTAATTTTTTTAAACTGATAATTTGAATTATTTTTGCTTAAACAAGCAGTTCTGTAAAAAAAAAGTCGAAAATATGTTTTTGCTACTCCAATTGCTTTCCCCCTTCCTGCTTCGTGGGAAAATACGAGTTACATCTTGATTTTTTTTAATGCTGGCATGTTAAAGATAGTCTGTAGAAAATTTCATGATAGTATCCAAATATGAACCACCCGTCAAAAAAATACTAACAGAATGCAATATTTACCAGAACTAAACGGACACAATCTAAACAAACAAACATCTCTATTAGGGACTAAGCCGTGCACATAACTAGATTGTGTAGTAACCATTAATTGTTTGTCGCATTCTGCCAACCGTAGAGTGAAACTGGTGTAGAGTGTGCACGATAGCTGAGCAAAAACCAAGTTCTATGTCGAAACACTGAACTGCTTTTTGCCGAGAGAACTGTAAAAACAGCGTTTATTTAACTTGAAACAAGCCGATGAGACAGGAGAGGGATGGTGACCGCCAGACACCTGTGTTTTGATCTATCTTCAGCCACCTGGCAGTGTGGGCTTGTAAGCTGCAGGTGGCAGCGAACACGTGTTCGCGGACTGATAATTATAAGAACTGTTTATTCGAAGAAAGCAATTTTTTTTAAATTCATTTATAAAGATTTAATTTAAAAATTGCTTTAAATTATGCAGAAAGCAAAACAATAAGTTTAGAAAACAAGATTGACACAGTGCTTTATAAACATATAAATAAATAAGCAAACTTAAAAATAATTCAATTAATGTTTTTATGAAATTTTATAAAGTGTTATTAAATATTTCATTTTTAATATAATTACTTAATTTATTCAAGACCTCAATGTTAAGAGCCGCCCAAATCTCTCACTCTACTCCACTTACACACACGTACATTAATAACTTTACCATCGATGTTTTTGAATGATAATTGAAATATGGGCAAGTAATAACATGTATCATTATTTAGGACATACGTCACTGTAGAACTATTACACCAAGGAAAACACAGAAAATGGCATTAAAACACACATAAGAACAAGTCAAGCCAAGAACAGCTAGTAAATATGTAACTTATCAAACTAACAGTTACTTAATTCATTCTGTCTTGAACAGAAAATTTGGTGTGCTTATTTTCGGTCCCGTTTCGGCAGTTTATAAAATATTATGTTAAAAACGTGACATTTTAGGTGGTGCTATCCTACGAAATGGCAGACAATATTTCTGAACAATGGTATTCAATTATAACCAAGATACGGAACCATAAAAAGTTTGCTTTAAATGAGTTTATATGATTGGCTTGATCTCGCGTATTTTTAATATCATTATTTGCGATTTCCTTGGTGAGGTAGCTCTGCAATGACTTAATGTCCAAAATAACATTCCATTTAATAAATTTACCATCTTTTAAACCTGTAATAAAATATTTTGTTACTATTTTCTTGGTTCGTGTTTGTGTATTGTGTTCGCAAGATCTGTGACGTTTATGAATTTGTGCTGTGTACTGTTATATGGCCCAAAATAAAATTGCATACTTCGCCGTCTGCGTGAGCATAAATATTCTGGTGGATGTGCCTCGCGCCTTGAACGCTCTATTCACTACACCGAAAAGAACGTCCTTCTGGTTTTGTTCTCATGATGGTCTTGGAGAAAATGATGAGTCTGAATACCTAAAACACAAAAACGTTTGTAAATAAATTCGCTTTTATTACCGAACTGAGCAGAACATCAGAACAATCCACTTGGTATAATATGCTGACAACATCCATCTCAACTCTATGTGATACTGGAGCGCACCGATAATGCACAATAGTACAAAAACTAATAAAGTGTTTCATGATTGGAGACAAACATTGTAATAAGAGAACGCCCAAATATCTCTCAGTAATAAATGTTATCCGTTAAGATGACTTACTTCAATTTCTTTGTGACAATTCTTTTCAATTTTTTCTCATTGCAGTATTTCTTACGTCAATATTCTTTCTATGCAAATTGCACTATAAAAGATTTTATTATTAACATTTAAACACATACAGTCATTTACCACCACTCATTGTTTCTTAAAAATCCCTTTGTTGTCAAAAGGCAAAAACTTCAGGGCTGATAAATGAGAACTTGCTCATTTCTTCATAAAAATACAACTCTGCTGTGCTAGAAACCGGGAGACACAAGTGTGGTTTTTTTAAAGAGCAGTCTCGAAGAAAATGAGTTTTGCTACATTTAACCAAGTAAAAGCTAAGGCGGGAATGGGAGATAAGAGCTTTTGAAGGAGTTTCTTTACGTGGACATAACAGGTTCTGTAGCAATACAAGTTATGAATATTAGAGTTCTGCCGCAGTTTGATACATTATTTAACGAAATAAAAAAGATCAAAGCATCTATTTTTGCTGTTGGTAATAAAGGGATTATAAAGGATAGGGAGCAGAACGAAATGGCGCCCTGGGCTTATTTTCTGAGTTGTGTGCATATAAAGAGTTTTGAAACTGGACAAGACTTACGTAAAATTTGCAATGACTATGACCCTATCACTTTTATTAATGCTTCATAAAGTGTAGTTGTCAAATTTTTTGGAACATAAATATGATAGCAATATGACAATTCCTAAACTCATATTCACATACCAAATAGAATTAAACATTAAACAATTGTAGATTCCACATACTTAAACTTTGAGTTCTTTTAGTACAATATTAAGACATTCTTCTTTTTTCCTTCCTAGGTGACAACTGGGAGCAAGCCGGCCATTGTGTCTTATAAAGATGCGCATCAAAATTATTACAGTTTCTTAAAATGTAAATACAAAATGTAACCGCGAGCATTCCAATAGTGAGGTTCAGTGGAGGACCTTTCACAGATATTCATGTAGATTATTTTAAGACACAGCAGGTGCCATGAGTTGTGTTTAAAGTGCAATTAATTCGCAATTTGAGCACTAGACACCGTGTGAAACAATATTAAATTCCCAGGTATTATATAAGCTGCCAATCCTTCCAAATAAAAAAAAAATATTTTTTATAATGATGTGTGAAATTCACGAGGATGTTGTCTTTGGAAAACACAAATAATAGAAAACCTAACTGTTCAAGAGCAATGCAGCTAAGAGTGATGAAGTTGTTAACGATCTGCATTCAGGTCTTGCACGGGCGACATTTGCGTCAGACATGTGGTATCCTAGCAACTGGAACTGTCGTCCTCCCAGGCACTCCATTCATTACCTTCTCTTCCGGGAACCGGCGGGACGTGACTTATCGATTCGCACTTGACGGCCGGCGCAGACACATCTGGAGCAGGGGTGCCGCGGAGAGAGATGGACTGCTCTTGACAGCCGACGAGGGTGAAGCGAGGCATGAAGCGATGCCGGAATGCAAGGGCGGGGGAAACGGGAGATCACCCCCGATCAGCGGCATCGTCCGGCACTATTCCCACGTGCAAAAATCAGGGAGCAGCCCCGCCGGGAATCGAACCCTGTTCGCCTTGTTGGGAGGCGAGTGGTCTGACCACTACACCACCGCGGCCCCAGAAGGAATATTTTCCCATTGGGAGTATATCTCGGAAAAAAAAATTACCAGCCGCTACGAATTCTATGCCCACGCACCTTAGCGAGTGAAATAGGGATCAGTTATCGAGCATATATTTAATGTTTTTTAATGTCTTGCTGATGATGAGGGCTTAGTTTTATCGATAATTATCAGAATGCTAGTTATTTTACTACAAATACAGCAAGCGTTAAAAATAATTAATAGTTGTCTTTGAATGATCCTGCACAATGAAAGATAACAAATTCTCTGTTATTACTGAATCATATTTTATAAATTTATTTACACAATATTGAATCACAATTTTAAATATCATTATTGGAGACATCTAACGGTTTTACAATTTTACCCAATGTTACTGTATTCCTGCGAAATAAGATTAAATCACTTTACCATTAGTTAAAAAAAATAATAATATTCCATGAGTTTTGTGGTTGTTTACTAGTTTTGCGATCGCGTTGACAAGTGCGTAAATGTTTTAGATTTCCGCGTTAGTTAACAGCTTGTAGCCTGCAGTGTCTTGTGATGCTCGCATTAACCCGAACAAATAACTTAAAACGTGGTCGACATTGAAATGGGAGTAATAAAATAACTGGAAGTAAACTGCAACGATAAGAAATGATACGAAAGTTACGGTGGACAAAGAACTCCAGAATAAGTATGTTGTGGGGATCCACAAGGGCCAACGATACTCCAGTTCATGAAAAGGGAGGGGGGGAGGGTTATAACCCTGATAGAGGTCCAGAGACATGCAACACCCACGGCTTCCACGCTATGATCTGGAGCAGAAGCAGCACGCATCACTGCCAGCAAGCATTTTTGGAGATAACTAATTTCATATTTGATTATGTATTTTTCAGCTTATTGCCAGATACGGAAGGGTCAATGTTTCTTAAGGAGATTTTCTTTTTTAGTGAAGGCGAATTAATCGATCTTGTGGTATTTTCCTTCTACACTGAAGAGCCAAAAAAACTGGTATAGGCGTGCGCATGCAAATAACAGAGGTACGGAACCAATCAGAGTAACGCGATGCGGTTGGCAGCTAGATCGGTTACTGCTGCTACAATGGCAGGTTATCAAGATTTGAGTGAGTTTGGACGTGGTGTTATAGTCGGCGCACGAAAGATGGGACATAGCATCTCCGAGGTAGCGAAAACATTTGGATGTTCGCGTACGACCATTTCACGAGTGTGCCGTGAATATCGGGAATCCGGTAAAACATCACTTCTTTGACATTGCTGCGGCCAGAAAAAGATCGTGAAAGAACGGGACAAACGACGACTGACGAGAATCATTAAACGTGACAGACGTGCAACCCTTTCTCAAATTGGTGCAGATTGGATTTGTGGACTGCTCTGCAGGATTCATGGTGTGAATTGCCTCCTGCATACCTTCAGACATTAGAGTCGAGTCCATGCCACGTCGTCTTGCGGCACTTCTGCGTTATCGGGGGGCCCTACACGATATTAGGCAGGTGAACTAGTTTTTTGGCTCTTCAGTGTATGTAAATTTCACTCAGAAATGCTGTATATTAAGTAACATGCCTATTTTGTTTCAGCGATATTTCTTGTATGAACGTTCCAAAGATCTATAGGAAGGACAAGTATTCCCTAATAACGTGTTTTCTTAGATGAAATTACGACAATTATTGACAACACATCAGTAAACTTGTGAACAAAACCCTCCGGGCCGCAGTTGTAGTTCTCCCTAACGTTGGAAAGGGGGTAGGGGATCATCCTTGGAGATATGCCTGCTGGAGGAAACACTGGGTGATGTTTGTCCATCGCCTCCCCCCATAACGATACGTGTTCGATTCCCAATAGGAATTCAAACAGTTAACTTGGCAGATGTTGCTATGGGCACCAGGGATTTTTTTCTCTGTGCGTTTCCAGTTCCCCCAGACAGAGTGCTCCTACAGCCCGGTGGTTAAGACAACGTAATTTGTCAGGGATTCCTGCAATCTGGAAAACCCATCACCAGATTGGTTTTTTTTTTTGTGAAAGACTTCTCAGTTAGTTGGCGATATGAGAAATATAATAGCGCACATGCATTTTTTTTATGTTTTCTCCTTTCGCCCAATTAGCTGTTAAATTAATTATCTTAACATTCTAATCAGAAAATACAAAGCACCTTAGGAAGCCAAGTAAAGGTAAACGCAGTGACATATTGTGGAAAAATTGAATATAATATTGTCAAATCCGGTATTTAAAATATTATCTAATTTCTCGTTCGGAAGCTTGAATAAATTTTTTTAAATTTACAATATGAAAGAAAAATTAAATCATTTTTCAGAGGCAGGCTTGAAGTAGCCAGCGAAATTCATAGAATCTTAGCCTACAAACTGTCAGCTCATTGAGACATATATTATTCCTTACTTATGCATTGTAAAAATTATAACTGTGACTTTTATAAAATTTGTTGATAGTTGAATACATCGTAATATTGAGCGGGTACGTTCGGGCTTTTGCGCAGTGGTAAAAGACTTACGATATCATAATTTCTTTAAGATCATCGGGAAATATGTAGTTAATATTCTTGTTGTCTTATATCTTCTCAAAGCCCATTGTCGCTGCAAGTTTCTTCGTGAGATAAATATGATTGTCGGGAATATAACCTTCAGTCTCGACAATTGTGCCTTATTTACTTTTGTTGTCACCGGTCTCTTCAGCGTACTGATCACCAAATTTCCCGTTCTTTGTAATGTGTATCTTTTTGTTGGCACCAGTCTTCACAGATTACGATGCTAGAGTGATATTTTGAAGTTCTTCCGTTTCATGTGCCATTTTAGCAAGTATCTATTACGTAAGCACCGACCGTATTGCATATTTATCACCATCATTATATGGATATTCTTTACAACCAATGTTCGTGTTCCTCTTATCTAATAGCGTTGAAGGTAGTAGAGACTGAAATTTCATAGGTTTCCGTGTCAAATATAATTATTTGACAAGGCAGACGGTAGATGAAACCTAACCGTATCTTCATATCATCGTGGAACAAAAGCAGTTTCGTGTTATGCCAAAAAATACCCTCCTCGCCAGTGTTGATGTGTCTTTTGAAATTATAACTTCAAGCGTACTGCGTAGGGCATTCACGCTATTAAATATCACCAAGAAGGGTTCTCCACACATTCATTCTTCTCGTTTCTTCATGCAGTGTAGTTGAATACATAAAAATCGTTCCAGTACCGGCATTTTCGGTGACCTGAAAATTAAGTCACTCTTGAGTTTATATTCGTTACACACAATGACAAGCCTTCTCTTCATAAGCATAGTTCAACTTCTCTACGGGGAAAGTCTTTTTGGTGAAGGGAGAAGGGAGATGCTTTAAGTCATTATCCTCTTATAAATATCTGAAAAACTTTAAATATATTCATGGTTATCATTTCCTTGTAAACATGCGTCTCAATCATATAAGAAATGAGTAAGAGTGTCATAGTAGGTATAATATATAAGTTATGGAACACCTTAGGCCAGCATTAAAGAAATATTACTGCAAGCAATAAACAATTTTATTTACTTGATGTAATTTATTTTCCCAAAATTAAACTTAAATTAAAAATACCTGACTTCAATGCAAAACCAGCCATGATATATTGTGAAAACTATAATTTTTTTTAGAACAGCCTTTTTCATAAATTTTATTCCAAAAAAAGAGTTTTAAACGACATTTTTACTCGAACCATTATCCAGGGTTGTTCAGTCAATTTTGCTAAAACCATTCAAAAACGAAACCCTATAGGAACCCTGCTCGAAAAATACTTAGATAAATTTCGCTAAAAGCACACAAAAACCAAGTATATTAGAAATCTCAGTAAGTACAAGCTCGAGCAAAAGACCAAATATAATACGTTACTCCACTTTTTGCACAATTTATCAAGCTGTTCAAAACGTACGCTAATTTTATATTCCAGTAATAAGTAGAAAATATGGATTTCTTATCAACCACAATGAAATCATAATTATAAAGAAAAACAAACAATTATCTGACTTTCCCAGAGTGAAAGAGGGGGCGGCAGGTAGGTGCAAGATATTATCTCATCCAAATACGAAAATATGGACAAACAACCATTACCAAGTAAACATTGTAAAAGTGAATGTATGAGAAGATATTCTAAATTATCCTATCCGACTGAGGGAGAAGTCTTATACATGCCGTGCCTTCTTCATACCATAAATCTTGGCCATCTATTGAGATATTGTTTTTTTGTAAGTCCCTGCACGATATGAATGGACTTTAGGATAACTAACTTCTCATAAATGTTCATATTAATAATAGTATCCTTGACCTCAGCATCTTACTGCAATACGTAAGATTTCTGTTGCTGACATTTATTTTCAAGCTGCTACATGCTGTTCACATTTAAGTACCTTTAAAACTGCGCTTATAATTTACTTTACTGCTCTTTTTGTATTCATCCTAAATTTGTAGAATTAATAATGGCATGAACTCGTATTTCATAGACTTTACTGGTTACAAAATTAGTAAAATTCAGTTTGCATACTTGTCATCATTTTATAATTTTAGCATGACGTTAAAACATGGATCTACATAGCTACATAGTGCCTGACAGTGTGTCAGGTAAATATAATCAGTAATGGGTAGGAATATATTTTAAGTTTAATTTAAAAATACTCAAATAAATGCGAACAGGCCAATAGCGAGGAACATTGCATGGCCATAGACAAATTTAACAGATATTTTCGTAGAAAATTTTAAGATGCAGAAGCATGAAATGCCTTTTCTATCAACGTAGAAGGGCTTCAATTTTCTGAGTCCATACATTTATAGGGATAAACACCTTTTTAAGGAAACTAAACTACCACCACAGAGTAAACACTACTCAAAACTGAATCAAATCCATATCTCTAATGAAAATTATAATCACAATAAAAATAGAAAAAAAAATTAATGTTAAAAATGTTAGAATAATATGCAAAAATATATAATAAAGTCGATGTTTTATTTAATGCTGGAACAATTGAAAAATTTTGAGATATTTGTTTAAAAACTGATATATTAAATTCATTATGGCATTATACAGGTCCAAGTTCAACTCGGGATGCAATGCTAAAAGTAACTGATTTATAAATCGATTTATTAAATATTTTTGATAACATTAAATTTTTGCATAATTATTTTCTGATAAAAATGTCTCAATGCTTAAAAAAAATTTCAGAGAAATAATAAATTTTAAAATTCTTATACAAATATGACAAAATAATTATTTATTGTACTTAGATGTGAACAAAATGCGTGGTTTGACTATGTCAGATATATGCCATATAGCGGATTTGAGTGGGAGGCATTTTATTAAGAGTAAATAAGAGAAAAAATTTAAAATATTCCAAAGGCATGGGGAAGAAAAACTGAAGCTTTTTCTGGAACACCTGAATGTTTGCATTCCACCATAAACTTCACGATGGAATAAGATAAAAAAAAAGAGGAAACTACCTTTCTTGGGTGTGCTCGTAACCAAGAACTCAGATGGCAGCTAGGACACATGTCTACCAGAACCAACCTACATACAGAGAGAATCGTCATGCAAATAGACATCGCCCGCCTGCTCATAAAAGAACGGGCATATGAACTTTGGTCAGTAGAACCGGAAAAATCAGCAAAAAAATCAAAAGTTAATTGAAGAACGGAATAATTTCACCAGATATTTATAAGCCAACGGATACAAGAAGAAAAACATTCACCGAGCCTTTAACCAACCGCGTACAACAGAGAAATAGACAAGACTGAGATATATTGCTGTTCTTCCGTGTTCTCCAAGGAATATCAAACCGCATAAGCAGAGTTTACAGAAACACCAAATCCACACAATACAAAAGACTTCACGAAAACTATAAACCATCCTACTTTCTGTTAAGGACAAAACTCCAGCTGAAAAACAAGTAGGTGTCTACAAAGTATTATTTTCCAATGGCTTAGCGTATGTAGGGCAGACAGGGAGAAGTATAGTTGCATGGATCAAGGAAAACATACATGACTACAGATAGGAGAACCACAGATATGCAATAGCTGAGCATTCATCAACCACAAGACATGGAGTAGAATTCAATAAATTTGAAATCATAGCAAACGTAAGTAAACATAGCACAAGACCCGTACAAGAATCAATTTAAATAAAGAAACTCCTTGGCAATATCAACAGGAATGATGGCTACAAGTTAAGTAAAATTTCGGAATCAGATTTTAGAAAATCAAAGCAATATATCTGTCAAATTTTAAGTTATTATTATCAGTTAATATTTACCAACTACTCATATACATAAATCAAAGCTAAATTTGATAAACCATTCTAACTACAATTATCGATTTAAAAATTTTCAAAACAATAAATTTATAATACTCATATTATGAAACAAATATAAAGGGAATATCGTATTATGATTTCAGGAAACGAATTATTAAATATGTAATGTAAAACTAAATATTTACATTCGATTATGATATAAATAAGAAATTATTTTAATACTGGTGAATATACAAGATGTTATATATTGTGTATCACAAATTAATTACAAAGTGTCAGGAAAGACGAAATAAAATAATTATGGGAACTTTACGACAGAATTTATTGGATTAGGAGCAACAATATATGCTTTTAAAGTTGATGAAGTGGTAGCTGAAGCAGCATTAGTTGTAAATAAAAAAGTTAAAAATGAAAAGGCATTAAAATTTTGTTGTATAATTGAAATAAAATTTAAATACTTTAAGAAAGGTCTCTTCGAAGAAAATAAAATATTTAGAAAAATATTTCATGAGATATTTGAAGAATGAGGTTTATTCAGTTCAAATGGATAAAATAGCTTTAAACTACGTAGATTATAGAAGAATAATTTTAGAAAACAAAATTGGCACCATACACTATGAACATTTAAATAAATAAGCCACCTTACAAAAAGTATAACAATTAAAAATATTAAATATGCAATTAAAAATTAATTAACAAAAATAAACTGCCAATAGAATGTTTAAAAAAACTAAAATCATTTTAAAATAAAAAAAATGTATCAGTTTTATATATTTCACAATCCCAACACCCACAACAGTCCAAATCTGAAACATATTTACCTGAAAAATTACCTGATTATATATTTATTATCAATTTGGAAATAAATTTCGAAATAACAAAGAAATATAATTATATGTTAACAATATAATAAGTTTTCATAATTTCATAATCAATATCCCGAAGTTCTGAAAGTTAGATGATTGACTCCATTTATACACACTAATTTTATATAAGAAAATTTAAATTCCTGCTTCATTTCTGAAAAAAAAAATATATATATAGAATATATAATAACTATTTTTTTTGCATTATAAATTTTTTTTTAGTAATAATTTTTAAAATAATAAATAATTGGAAATAAAATTATAATCTTGCTTTATGTAATTTATTCCATAACTCCAACCATCACAACAAACTAAATCTAAATCATAATAACCTGTAAATGTACCTGATAATAATCCCTCATCTATAAAATTTTCATTATTTTATTATTACGTAAATAGTATGCCATCTCTATTGGAGCTCTGTAATTTATTCCATTTATATATACAATATGTAATTAAAATTTTAATTGGCCTAATTTCAAAATAAATTTCAAGATCATCAGCATCAAAATCGTTAAAATTAATATTTTCAGCTTTTAGTTGTAAAATAATTTGGTTATATTTCTTATTAATGATTTCATGTAGTAATGGATAAGAATCATTAAATTCAAACATTGTTTTTGTTCATATCTCGCAATAATATAATTTAAAACAGATATTAAAACATTTTGTTTAAATTAATAAAAAATTAAATTTTTTATATAATTAATGATTCAGATTTTGAAGCATGATCCTTCAAGGTAGATAATGTATTATTATAAGAATATATTTGAATTTATTTTATTAGGAATGAGAATATTTTACATTATACATATTTGTGCTTTTTTTAATTAATCATCAAATTATTTTATTGCTTTTATAACAACTTTTTTCAGAACTTTAAAAAAATTTTAAACTATGAACATTTTTATTAAAAAAAAATATATTTACTCAGATTTCAAAGCAACAAGTTTTTTAAACAGATTACAATTTAAATTTATAATATAATTTTTTAACTCAGATTTTAAAGCAACATCTTCATTAAATGTATTAATTTTTTCATTTTTAACAAATTGATAGTGGATTTATGTGCAATGATATTTACTATAATGGTGTAAAACAGATTTGATATAGTTTTATTCGAACTACATATATTTAGTTTTGAAAAGGATTTAATTAATTATAAAATAAAAATTTGTTGAATTATTTAACTATCCATTTATAATATACTACTCAATTCAGACCTCGAAGCAACATCTTTTTTAAATCATGTGTTCATTAGGGATAATATTATCTGTAGTTTTTCTGTAATAATTTCAATGCCATTCTATTAAATTTGTTTGTAACATATTATTAACATCTTATTTCAGAATACTTTTTGTATTCCTGCATTAGTTTTCGAATATTTATCGCAGCAATTGGTAAATAGCTTCCCGAAAAAATATGTAATTTAATAATAAAAATATGATATTAGAAAATCTGTCATTTATAAAATACATCCAATATCCTTAAACATAAATGACAACTGAGTTGATTTTGAATTTTATCATACTTAAAATAAATGTGATTTCTTTTGAAATATTAATATGCTATAAGAATATTTCCACCAAATCAATCTAAATATATATATTTTTTATAATAAAAAATACAGTGAGTTCCAGGATTAGCAGTTATATCAAATATAACTAAATCACTAGCAATGTTTATTGATTTTATTAGGTAGTTAATCGATTATAAAAAATCCGTAAAAGTTTTATTTTAAATTTGTAACATAGTTTTTAATATTATTATTAGATCAAATATAAGCAGTTGCTGAAGAAGCTTTAGCTGAGCAAGAATATATTTTTTTATATTCTTAATCTTTTATCATTCTTGTGCCTAATCTATTTTCCATCTCTAAATTGTGTCCTTTTAATTCTTATAATTTTCCTTTATTTCTTCTATAAATTTTAACTGAATTCTATATAGCTCAAGCACCTCCAGCTAAAGTCTTGAGCTTTCGCAAAATTTTAAACAAAATTGGCAAATATCCAATAAATTTTCTCTTTTAATTGATTTCACATATTACTAAAGATAAGGTTACAGGTTATTATTTTGTCTTCTTTAATTTTTGATTTGTTCTCTCGATTTGATCTTTTGTTAATACACTTCTTAACTTATAATACTTGTAGGATTGTTGTACGTGATTTTATCATATATATAAGAATTGAATTACGCGTACATTAAACACAGTGAAGAAACAAGAAGTCACAAGATAAACATGTGATAACAACATTGACAAATGAAGGTAAGGTTGCAGCGAGGTTTCAGAGCGTCTATGCAGCAGTGTAGCCAAGCCTTAAACCACCCCTCTTGAAGTCGGTTGCCGCAGGGAACAAGGAAGCAGTTTTCCGGAATGGAAGAAATTGGAAATTTTCTTTTTCTTTCCACAAACAACTTCATAGAATGTCGGCTAGATCGNGGCGAGATCTGCTTGATGATTGGATAGGGTCCGATCCGAACTGGATCTAACTTATTACGATTCAGCCTATTTCCATTTTCGATATAGACTAAATCACCAACATTGAAGGTGTGCTGTCGTCGATTCTTATCTACACGTTTCTTATTTATTTGAAAACCCTTCATAGAATTCCGGAGAGCTATTTTGCTGTCTTCTTCAAGAGACGTTTGGTAGTTTTCTTGAAGGGGTGATATCGTGGATTTCTTTCCCAGTGCTAAGTATGATTGTCCAAAGTGTGGAGCTATGAATGGTATCATTGTACTCGTTGACACACTCCTGTGCCAGGGTTGGCCAGGCTTTATGGTTGTCGTTGTTAATTTTACACCGGAGGCGATTTACTAATGTTAGGTGTAATCGCCCATTAAGCCCGTTTGATTCGGGATGATCAATGCATGTAAAGATGATTTGTATTCCTGTTTTTTCTAAATAGTTCTTGAAGTCAGTAGAATTGATGTCCGTATATTGATCTGCTATTAGTATTGAGACAGTATCTTGTTGGGTGATTGGATTAATCAAATTTATAAAATCTTGGGCGTTCTGACCCTTTGTAGTGGAGATCCACGCATATCTAGTGAAATGATCCACCAGGATATGCATGTATCGTTTGGTGGATCGGTTTCAAGCAAAGTCTCCGACACTATCAAGTGACATTATTTGAAAAGGCTCTGTAGCAGGGCCTAGTTGTGAGAGTGGACCGATAGCACGACTACGACGAACTTTGTTTTCAATACAAATCTTACAGTTTTTGTAAAAGGTATGTATAGCTTTGTCCAGACCCTTGAAGTAATAATGTGGTCTGAAGGTGGCAATCATCTGTGCTGGACTGATGTGACCATAATGTCTATGAACAAGTTCAATTATTTTATTTCCTAATGTGGGAAAAACGAAAATTCTTGATTTTTCTCTTAATTTCTCGAGTATGATCCCTTGTTTGTACTCTATCTGCTTAGCTGCTTTCAACTCAGAAAGATGATCTGTTTGGTATTTTATTATAGTAGATATATATATTAAATTTACAACTTAGATTGCATCTTTATTCTCGAAGTATTCAAGGACTGGATTTCTTGAAAGGAGATCTGCCAGAATATTTTCTTTTTCCCTTTTTATATATAATATTAAAGTCAAATTGAGATAAATGAAGAATTAGGTATCCAACGATTGCATCAGTTCTAGCTTTTGTCTTTAAATTCTCTAACGGTTTGTGATCACTGCAGACCGTAAAGTGACTTCCAATTAAGTAGTACTGCCAAAACTTTATTGCACCCTTGATAGCCTTGCATTCGAGATGAATAATGTCTAAACGATTTTCTCTATTTGAAAGCTTGTGAGATAAATACGCAACAGGATGTAGTATTCCGTCTTCTTGGGGTAGTTTGAGTCTCACGCCGTTACTTTTGTAGCTGGCATCTGTCTCTATGAAGACGGGTTTTTCAATAGCGTAGATAGCCAGGATCGGTTTAGAGCATAAATAATCCTTAATCATCTTGAAGATCTGTTCACAATCACCAGACCATTCAAACTTTACATCTTTCCTCAGTAGCTGATGTAGTGGTTCTAATTTCTGCGTACTATTTTCTATATATCTCAAGTAGAAGTTTATAGAACCCAGAATACTCCGCACACCACTCTTATCAGAAGGTCTTTGACGATTTTGGATAGAGATTAAATTTCCTTGGGCTGGAGAAACTGTGTTCTTCGAAATAGTGTGTCCAAGGTACTTGACTGATTTGGCTGCGAGCAAACATTTAACTAGTTTTAATTTGAAGCCTTCAGAGTAGATAACGTGTAAAAAATGTTTAATATGATGGAATGGTCCTCCCAGGTTCGGGATAAAATCAAGATATCATCGATGTAATAGATGGCGAACTCATCCAAATTATTTCATCGAATTATATTTGACAATATCCTCTGGAATGTAGCTGGAGCGTTCTTTAAACCAAAGAGAAGAACTTTATACATGAACATTAGTAATAAAATAAGTTTTTTTTCGATCTTGTACTTTAAGTGTGATGCACCAAATAGCAGAACTAATATGTAATACTGTAAAATATTCACAATTTACAACTTTGTTGATCACATCTTGAATTGAAGAGAAAGGAAAACATTCTGGAACTACCAACTTGTTTAATTTTTGGAGGTCGATGTATAGGCGTGATTTTCTTCCTTCGTCTCTCTTGTATGCTAATGTTACAGGAGATGCAAATGGAGAATCAGATTCTTCGATGATCCCGGCTTGTAGTAATTTCTTAATCTGAGTTCTGATTTCTGTATCGACAGGGATTGAAAATGTGTATGGGCGAGAGGTGACGTATTCGTCCCTAAGAAGTTTTATCTCAGCGTCTTGTGATCGCTCTTTGCCTATATCAAATTTATCTTTTGCAAACAATTACCTTTTTTTTAAATTATTTGTAAAATGTTTTGTTTCTTCTCATCATTCTCAATATGTTGTAAGTCAGCTTCAAATTCTTCTGTATTCAAATTTTTATTAAATTTCCATTCAATATGTCTATCCAAATCTTCATTATCTTCTGGAGTCTGTATCTGATCATTAATTGATCGGTCTTCCTGTATATCTATTACGTTCTCGCTATTTATGCGTTAAAAAATTCTTAGATTCTCATTTTAAATCAACTTAAATTTCTGAATAGCATCAATACCTAGCAATTATCATTCTTTACAACATAGGTAGTTATGTAGTCTGTAATATTTCCAATACGAAGTATAATTGTAGCCCGGGCTGAAGTGAAATCAAGTCCGTTGATTGTTTTTTGTACACCTTTTTGTTCTCTTAATTTCAACATAAGCAAATAGGCAATTCGTTGATTAATTAGTGTTACATTTCAGCCGCTATCATAAACAGATTTGGTTTTTAAATTGTCATTAATAACGATGTTTAATTTTATTAGCGGATCTTATTTCGCCCGGTTACTCAGTTTAAATGCTTTCTATCAAAATCGGCTTTCAATATTTCCATATAATTTAGATTTGTAGAATGTTCTGTCATATTTGATCGTAGTGTTTTAGAGACCGAATTCTTGTTGCGACATTCAGCTACTGGATGGAAACTACTTGGAAAACCAAGGGCAGCACAAATTGAACGCTCCTTCCGTAGAGCTTCATTTTTCTGTTGGGGTTCATTTTTCTTGTATAGAGATTTTTTTTTAGATTTCGGACGGTCTTTCCCTTTTCCTTTGGGCAAAAGCGTCTTCCAACTTTCGAAGCCCAGTATACAGACCATCAAGAGTAGTTATCTCTTCCATATCAAGTTCTTCTTGAGCTTCACTTGGTAAACCAAGCACTATCTGGTTGATAAATGATAATTCATTACCTTTCGGTTCCACTTCCAGGCATAGTTTCTCTTTGGTAAGTGCGTAATCGATTAAAGACCCTCCCAAATATTTGTAGTTAAAAGCTTTCCTAACAATCGACCAGCCATTATCAACAAAAACATTACGGAAATAACTCTTCCAAACCTCCCAGGAAGCGGTTAGACCTATCTTTATAAGATTAGTTTCATACCAGTCTTTTGCCGAGCCCGTGACAAAGAAACATAAAGCCTGGATTATTAGTCTATCTGAACTTACATGAAATCGATTGCATTCGTCTTCAAATCTACGTAACCATTCTGTAGGATCGCATTGTCTTTTTTTCAAATTTATCTAAAATGAATTTATTTTCAAAGTGATGCAATTTTGTTTCGTCTTGGGTTGAATTTAATTTTAACTGAAGCTCTACTCACTTAATTCGATATTCTAATTCTAGTTGTAGATGATCATGAGTTTGAGATCCCGGCACGGAAACATATTCTTCTAATGGAAATTTTTGGAGACAGATACTGTCCTCTTCATCGAAATATACTGACTTAATATCATCGTCAATCTTTATAGCTATTGTTCTATAACAATTTACATTTTTTATTACAGCTGCTGCATTTTGTATAGGTTTCTTACTTGATAATGTAGAGTGAAGCTGCAGGTCTCTGTATTCTTCTGGTAACAAATAACATACCTCCTTATTAGTAGATGTACACGAGATCACAAAGTCATTCTCAGCTTGCTTCACAACTCGAACATAAAGTTGGGTCATCTCCTTACTAGTTGACATCCTGTAATTTAATTTGTAGGATTTTTGAACGTGATTTGTATCTATATAAAATAATTAAACTATACGTACATTCAACATAGTAAAGAAACAAGAAATCACAAGATAAATATGTGATAACAACATTGATTAATGAAGGGAAGGTTGCAGCGAGGTTGTAGTGTGTCTATGGAGCAGTGTAGCCAACCTTTACATACTTATAAGTAAATTGATTGGTAGGTGCCTATATCGAAAGTTATAATTGTTTTAGTTAATTTAAAACCATTTATAATATATTTAAAAAAAATTATAAATGCAGATAATTGAAAAAAATTTTATTCCCCATTCTATTAGTCCAAATTATAGTTTCCTTTTATTAACCAACAACAGCCGATGAAGCAGTTTGTGCAACCAAAGTATATTTATCTAGCATTATATTTTTTATTTTTGAATAATTTTATCAACTTTGCATCTTGATTGTTAATTCATACGATCTCTGTAAGCAATATCATGGTACTTACAATTTTCATCTAATTCATTCGTTATTTTATTGCCATGAGCTTATCGTTTATTTAATTTAGAGAATGGACCACCATAATTATATCCAGGCTGATGCGTTTCTGGCAAATTTAAATCATTTAGCACCCAATTTACTATTCCTTTACCATGATGCTTAGAATTCCAAAAATATTAATGAAGAATAGCAACTATAACTTGAATCAAATATGGAATAATTTAATAATTATTAATAACAAAATTATAAAAATTATTATTTAACATATTTATTATAAACATATTTAATATCGTAATTTATATTTCCAACATTCTATTAGTCGTGAATAGCTGATAATAAACTTATTAAGTGTCTTACATCATTCATCAAATAAGTTCTTATGCCAAGTTATTATAATCAACCGATTTTTGTGTTCTTGGAGAACATATATTTTTGCGGGATCTTGATTTTTAATTTTTAGTTCATTCATCTCATATCTAAAAGAAATGTATTTTTTCACATGTTAGAGATTTTGAATATTTATAATCATTCAAATTTGTATTATATATTTTGTGGAAAACATTTATTTCATACCATAGTTCAGCATAAGTGTTATTATTATCTTTATCGATTTCATATTAATTTATATCTTGCTGAGGTAGCTATTTAAAAACCAGCTTGTTCGTTTATATATGTAATATATTTATGATAACATCATATTCATTAAATTAAAAATAACAATCATCTATTTGACTTTTACTTATTTTATCAGTTATGCCAAATATATTTTCTTTTCTATAGTTTAAATAGTGTGTTAAATTTTCACTAATATCAGTGGTATTATGATTTTAAAAATTTAAATCCAGCAGGCACTATTCATTCTTATGATTATTCTGTTTTTTAATTATTCTCTATTTTCTGAATTAGGAGAACTATAACATGGAAACAATTATTTTTAAAAAGAAAATTATTATGTTGTTTGAGAATAATATGAATTTTTGACTGCTGCAGGAACTAAATAACTGGTAATTTTTTTCCACCAATAATTTATATTTTTTAAGAAAATTAACTAGTTAACCCATCAATTAAAGGTTTCTCATGTTTTTTTAATTTTTGATAACAAGTGTTTTGTTTTTCTACAATGCTGGTATTAAACATTATCAAATTTATAGCTTAATGTTTTATTTATAAATTTATATTTTTTTAGGTTTTGGAATGATTTTGTAATTTTTTATAGTTTTGTTGTTTTTAGTGGAAATTACTAGATATTTTTATAAAAATATCTGAGTTTTTTTTTTAATTTTTTATGTATATTTATAATAAATATTATTAAATAGAATTAAAGGTTTTATAGACTATCGCTTTACCAACTCGTAAAACTAAAATAAATTTAAATTTTTATTATTCTAAGATTGATTTGCATATCACATGGGTAATAGTGTATTGTTTCCCAATAATGCTTACATTTATGAACAATATAAATTAGCTAAAAGAGATTCAGGCGACGCTTAAGGATATGATGATAATATTGGTTTCACAGAATGTTTTTGTTTTTAATTTTTGTAGAACTAAAATGTTTATACATGGTGGAAATATTATTATATACAATATAATAACATTAGTTCAAAACCCATGAATCACTTCAATTATTATAATAAGATGTTCAACTGAAGAAAATTTTATGAAAAAAAAATTAAACAAAAATTATATTAATAAAAATATGGTTAAATTAGATAGTCGGTTTTTTTTCTATGACATATTTATTTAATATTATACGAGAATGTCCTGAAATTATTTATTAAGGAGGATATAAAATAATTGTTATAGAAATTTATCTGATAATAGTTATTTATTTGTTTATCCAACAGAATAAGATACAATACATGGAACGAAATCAAAATCATATGCCAATACAGAGAAATAATTTATTACATGTTTATTGAATTTTAAACTAATATTGAAAAAAATGAAGAATCAATTGATTTTACAAGCAAAAACTCCTATTCAATTTTAATATTGGCAATTTTTAGAGAATGATATTCCATAAGGCAAATAATAAATAGAAAGAATGATGACATGTTATAATGTTTTGATAGATTTATAGAAATTTTAAAGCATATTAAAAATTATTTGTATGAATCTATAAACCTTTGAGAAATAATTTTCATCTCAAGTGTATTTAACACTGGTTCTAAACAAACTCAACTACATAAATATATATGTATTTTTTCATTGAGTAAATTAGACCCAGGATGTTATTTGATTTCATGTATTGATTTTGCGTGTGATTTTGTTTGTTATAAAATATTTGTTGAATTAGATAATATGTTTAAATATGGGTTTACCACAAATTTTAATCAAATAAATGGCGAAGAATTTGAATTCACAATTGAATTACGTATGTTATATATTGGCCAGATAAAAATTGGTGGACTTAATTTTCAACATGTTATACAAATTTTTTACATTGGCATTTTACTAATATTTATTTTTTATCTTTACCATTAGAGACTAAGTATTGGAAGTATAATAATAGAACCAGCTTCAGGATCATAAATATCATAATACCAATAGTCACTATTTTCATAATATTCTTCACTGTCATAATCATATCCCCATATAATTATCATATGACTGTATCCCTCATTATTATTATAATTTATTTTAATGTTACCATTACTTTTATCATACCCATCATCATCACTACTTTCATCACTATCATCTCTCTCATTATTATATGGTATTTTATAAGTTTCTTTATAATTTTAATTGAAACATGTTATATATATTAACAATAACATTTGTTATTATAACATTGAGAAAAACTTACATCACTTTCGTTCCGCAATTTTTTCAATTTTTAATTGTAAGTTTTACTACTATTTTTTTATTTGAAATATTTTTTTATGTTGTTCACATATACTATTTTTTTTTTAAGTTTTAAATTTTTTTATTTCGATTAAAATAAAAAATAGAAAAAGGACAAAACTTAAAAACATATTTTTAAAAATGGAAGTAAAATTTTAATTAAAAATTAAAAAAAGGGCGGCAATGAACGTGATGTAAGTTTTTGTCATTGTTATAATAACATATGTTGTTGTAAAGATATGTGTACAAAATGTTTCAATTAAAATTATACAGAAAAATATAAAACATCTTATAATAATATTAATAATGAGAGTGATGATAATAGTCATAATACTAATGATGATAGTAGCAATGATGAGGGATATGATAATCATAATGGAAAGTAAAAAAATATATTCAGTTTACATACGTGCATAACACTTTTCAACTTGCGGACATTAGGCAACATGTAAAGCCATTCCTCCCAAATGAAAAAAATTTCAATTTTTTTTCTATATATAATCATGCGTCAATATCACGTCTTTGATGTCTTTGGAAGACGAGAATAATAAAAGCAATACTTTTTTACAGGAAATAGTCACGATATTTTTAGTTATAGCAAGGTAACCATAAAAAGTATTGCTTTAAAAAATTGTTTTAAATGTATACAAAATGTTGTAGATAATATATATGTGTGGCTGTTCCTTAATTTTCATAAAATACCATTTGGTAACCATTCATTAAAATAAATAAGGAAATTACTTTTAGATTCTCTTTCATATAAGTTTTTTGTAACTGGTTTGGTTTATTTTATTTGTATTTTTTAAAATTATTACACTTATAAAATGTGTACGCATGATTACGAAAACTCTCTACGACTTGATTTTAATTTTCTATAAATGACATTGCAAGTAATTGGGTACAAGTAGATTGCTGTACGGCGCGGATATAATATAATGCATATATTTCCTTCAATCAATCTGATGGCCGCGCATATGTGTAATCGACTCGGCGGCCGCCTTCGTCGTCGAGACGTCAAAGAGAAGGTGACTCTTATCCTTCGCGCCCTGGAATTAGCTCCTCTGCGGGTAGCTGTTGTGCAAGCCAGGTCGTATCCTAGCAACGGGAGCTTCCGTCGTCCCCAGCAACGCAAATTCTCTTACCTGATCTCCCGGGAGACGGCGAGACGAGATTTATCGATTGCCAGTTGACGACGGGAGCAGTACGAACTGGGACACGAAGCAGCGTGCATCGGCGCCGGCAAGCGTTTGCAAACACAACAAATTTCATCTTTGTTGACGTAAGTTCCCGGCTTGTGATGTTCGAATGTTTTTATCGATAGTGTTAAGCGATTATTTGAACTGTTATTATCGACATGCGTCATCGCAACACTTTGTTATGGTCGCAGAGAAACTTGAATGTATAAAAAATATGCAAGATAAAATGAAAATAGAAACAGAAATGAGCCGAGTTAGCTATTATCGACATGTATATAGTTCCAAAAAGGTGTCTGGTTATTAATAAAAAATAAACGCAACATGTATCATGCGTACAATTCCAAACAGGAAGAAGAAACTGACACAATAGAACCAGCATGATTATCAAACAAACAACGCGGAAGGCATATGACGACACTAAAGGCTTTCTGCGACTTCATAAACAGTGCTGCAATGATGTACGGCCATAATAATAGTTCAGATCATTTCCAGCGTTCTACCAGGTTCCATACAGTCAGTGTTTAAGCCAGTGTTTTTTTTTTTTTGAGGTAGTGAATAAATCTTCCGGGGACGCACTACTTGTATGTAAATTTCATCCAGTAATTCTCTATAACTTAAATGGTCGTTTCCTTTCAGTGATTTTTGGTGCACGAACATATAGCGGTGACAATTATTCCTCAATAATACGGATTCTCAGATTTAATTAAGATATTTCTTAATCGCTAATTAGAAACTTTTATATTACATACCACTTTGCGAGAAGGGGGGGGGGAGCAGTCGTTTACGGGACGGGAATATGCCTGCTGGAAGAAACACTGTGAAGTTTTTTAAATTTTTAACTTAAAAGTAAAAATATTCCCAAGAATGCTTGAAGTAGCCAATGAAATACGCAGAATTTTAACATGTAAAATTTAATTTTGTAAAATTATTAATAAATCCTTACTGCAGCATTGCATATATGCATTAACATATGGGTGTTACATGGACAGTTATGAAATGTCTATGTTTTACAGTGAAAAAATAATTAAAGAAAGTCGCCACTGTTTTCGAAATTACTGTCCGTGTACTTGAAAATATATTTTTAGACAAGTACATAAAGGATCGCCCAATACACACACAACAAAAAATACCGGATTAACAAAACTATATACACACATTGATAGAAAAAACTCATTTTGTGTATCATGCAAATGTTTCAGTTTAAGAAATGGGTTGCTTAAATTGTACCGCAGATAACACTTAGAATAAAACTTTAATTTTAGTATATGTATTGTTTTTAATAGTAGTTATACTCTATTTAATTATAGTTTTATGACAAGATGTTTGCCGAAAGTCTCTTTCACTCAGCACTTTTAGAATACACTCGCGACTGTACACTTCGTAAACTGAATCATATTTCAGAATTATGTAATCATCTTCGTTCATAACCATTACCTTTACTTCTTATCGAATTCCTGTGAATTTTCAGAATCATTATGGATGCCCTCTTTACCTTTGTTTCTCACTACAGTAGCTACATTTTTATAAGGCTAGTTGTTAATTCATATAGAATAACAGCAGTTACTATATAAATATTCAAAGATATTAGGCTAAAATTATTTCAATACACTGACACATAATAATATGTTAATCGTATTTTCAATAAAAAATTAGACTTTTCCAATTTTATTACTTGTAAACAAACTGTACGAAAGAATTCCACATACAATATATTAAAAGGAATGGGGGAAAATTTTGTTTATGGAGATACATAAACATCAAACTGAAATCCTACCAAATGTGTTAGTTTTCTCTTACAGACGCTAACAAAATATGACAAGTTATGTGATGAAATAATTTTATCGTCACACTTCGAAGTAGATTTCCAGTTCTACTCGTACGTAGGTGCAGCTGGATTACCTGGGTAAATGGTTCATGCTCTTGCAGCACATCTCCTCTCATTAAAGAAACTTGCCCGATGTAGCTGTGGTCCAGTTAAGGAGACTTTCAAATACAGGTGACTTAGCCTAGGACTTACATTGAGCATACACGCTGACAACTATTCCACGTGAGTATAAAGATTATGAGAGAGCTGGCGCACTTCTAAAATTCTCAATAAATTTTACGAAAAAATAAACACAAAATCCTCAGAAATAAGATAATAACAAACTCAATATACCCAAAAAATACGCAATAAAATAAACAGAATATAAAAAAATTAATTTACTCAATAATATTCATGAAATCATAAAAAGAATAACTTAAAACTATAAAAATAAATACGAAATAAAGAAATAATAGCCTTAAAAGAATTGTTTAGAAATTTTTATCCAAATAGAGACAATAATTTTATAGCACTAAACATAGATCAAATGAGAGTTGAGCAGTTACATGAACTAGTTAGAAAGTTAAACTAAATTTATAAGATATTGTTCAATTAGAAAAACTGAGTTAAAAATTATTTATTAGAACTCTTTATGAAACTCTAGAAAATAATAGTGAAAAATTAAAATTGTAGGGATCTAATGATAATAATTTTACGATTATTATTAACCCGAGAGACATAATCATATTACCAATTATAACTATTCAAATTTTTTTAAAATAATTTATATACTATAATTATGTATATTAATATTTTTATCAAGTTTTGAGTTTCAATGAGGATATACGATTTGCTGAAGATTCGAATATATATGAACATATAAGTTCTTATGAAGATTCAAGTTTTGATTAATGATGTTTCTATTTATTCTAAATTAAATAAGTGTTCTGATAGTAAGATTAACAATATTTATTAATAAAATCTCCTCCAGAGATAAAAATTACTCCATGTTAGCAACTAATTTTATTAAATTTTTTTACCATTATATTCCATATATAATCGAATAATGACTATATACTTCAGATATAATTTATTTAATTTTTGGTAAAACTATTTTAAACTTATTTAATTCAACATAAATTACATTTAACCAAAATTTTATTTACATACATATCTGTAATTAAATAACTTCCCATTTATAATTAAACTCATCAAAAAATATTAATATTGTTATATTTGTTCAAAAACGGTTTGATTCCATTACTATTGAATATTTTTAAAATGATTTTATTGGAATGAATAATTTTAGACATATTTAATAACTAGTATTAATCAGTCAATACATTTCATAGAGTAATAAGCAATTTAATACTATAAATAAAAAATTCAAAACTCTGAAATATATTTTTTTTTTTAATTATGTGTTATGTATTTTTTACAATCCAAATAATGTTATCAATTTTGTTTGCGGGCACATCTGTATTAAAATTAATTTCAATTTAATATCATTATAAATATTTGAAAAACAAAATTTATATTAATGCAGTCAATAATAACATGTGACCTTCTACCAAATTAAATTATTATTTTCAACACCTGTAATTTTAATTGATTCCTAAATTTTACATTATTAGGAATACTATTATTATCTAATCTTCGATTTCGAAAATTATTATATACTACATATATCTTCATAACAAAATTATTATCAAAATATAAATTCCAATTTTATTTTGGAAAAATTTCTCCTCTTCCATTTGTAATATAAATATTTATCACATTACAATGATCAAACAGAAGAATGGCCATACTGTTAAGTGCCATCATTTTTATTAATTTGAAATCCAACTATAACATAATCAGGCATATCATAATGAATATTATCAAATTTACATTTTATAATAATCTGAAGATATTAATTTTTTTTTATGAAACAGATATTTTTAATAATTGCTATCATTTAACTTGAACAGGAATTTTTGATTGATTATAGAGTGATTCTTCATTTATATTTCAACATTTGATTGAAATTTAATAGTTGCCCACAAAATAAATAATTTTGTAATAAAAATTTTGCTGGAACGGCAGCTGATTTCTGTTTTTTTTTCTAAGTATAGTATCTTCTTTTGTTGGAAAAATAAATACGTAATTATTATACTATTCACATCTGTAAAAAGTAATTTTATACCCTTTTCCAAAAAAAAAACAGTGCTTTCTCTTGTAAGACTAAATAAATGTTTCACAGTATATAGGATTTATTTTATTTTATTTCTACTAGCAAATATAAATATACGTTTATTTTTATGTTGGTTAGTTATTTTACTATTTTATCCACTGTTATCAACTCCATCCATATTCATAAAATTTTCTTCAGTGGAACTCCTCATTCTTAATAGGTGAAGTTATTCCTGGATTTTCAACTACTTCAATAATATTTCTCTGTTTAGAAATTCCAATTCAACAAAACTGGATAGGAAAAGTTAATTGATGAAACACTAATATTATTATCATCAGTTCAAGCTTTGACAAAATATCTTTTAGTTATTTTATATTGCTCATAAATATAAATATCATTCGTAAACAAAAAACTATCAGCGATAGAAATTCCGAATTAATTATTATAATTATAAATGTTTAAATTAATTAATTTATTTTGACATGTAGTTGGAAATGATTGTCTAGAAAAATCTTCAGAATTATTTAATTATATTTATTGTAATAATATTATAATTGATAAAAAAACAAAACCGACAAGGTTTTTATAAATTATAATGATTTATATAAAATATCAAAAAGAATCTTTAAAAAAATTAAAAAAATTTCAAGAAGGTTAAAATTAATTAATTTAAAAAATATATCAAATAAAAAATTAAACTATATGTATTATTGACAATATAAAAACAGAACACAATCAACACGAAAAATTTAGAAACAACATCGAACATTAATTGCTTTATTAGAAAATTATGGTGGAAAAAACGAAATATTTGTGAAGAAAATATAAATTTAATCACTTCTGTAGCTCCTGTGCAATAAAAATTGTAGATTTTTTTCCAACCTCAAAACAAACTCCCTCTGAAAGATAATTATTTCCAGATTATAGTTCCCCTAATTCAGAAATCAGAAATATTTTAACAAAAAATAATAAGAATATTATTATTATATCGCTGGTATATTTTATTTAATAGATCTAACTGTTCAACTCTAATTTTTTTTTCTCTAAATCGACGTGATTTATTGATTCCTTTATTGCTATGAGCTTTCTGATCATTTTATTTAGTGACTGGGACACAGTAATTATATCTATGAAGATGCATTTCTGGCAAATTTATATTATTTAGCACCCAGTGCGTTTTTCCTTTGCGGTAATGCTCAGAATTCCATACAGAATGAGGAATAGCATTTAAATACAAGTTAAGAAAGTAATACCCTTGGAATAATAAACAACAATATCAGTAAAGTTATTATTTAACATAATAACTGTATTAGCATTTTGTATTATACTATTTTTATTTACAGCATTCTCTTCACCATGAATAACCAATAATCGGTAGACGAATTTTTTTCGCAGAATTATTTCGCCAGATTTTGGCGTTCTCGGAGACTTATTTTTCGTTGGTTATTGAGTTCATATCTTAATTTTTAAGATTTGGATCTTTCAGCCCATATTGTTAAAATACGTTCTTTTATTTTTCACCAGTTAGTGATCTTGGATATTTATATTCTCTTGAATATGGATAATCAATTTTAGGAAACCCATTTGTTTCAATTAAAATTTCAGCATAATTGTTATTTTCTTCTTCTTAATATTAATTTACAACTCTATATTTTTCAGTAAGCAATTTTAATAGACCATTTGATCCTTTACATATTTAATTTTTATAATAATGTTATATTTATAAAATTCAACATAAAAATCGCTATTTTTATTTTCATTTTCTATATTTTATTCCAGATATATTGCTTTTTCTATTGTTTTCATAATTGGCTAATTTTCCATCAAGATTTCTGGTTTTACATGATTTTAAATATTTTATTCCAGCGAGCTACATTCGTTCTTCTAGTTATTCTAATATTTAATTTAATTGTTGCAGTTCCCTAACAATTAATCAACTCAAGTTAATTAATATGTAACCACTGTTGACTAAAGATTATTCTTATTAAAATTCTATAAGAAAATCTTTGAAAAGTAGTGTATAATCTAACACTGCTACTAATAAACACATTGGAACTGAAGCTCAGCGATCAATCCTATACAATATTATGAAATGTAAAATTCCGGTTCTGGGACATTATGTTAATGCAGTCAGTAAGAATAAAATTTGAAGGAAACACTAAAAAATCATACAACTTTAATTTGAAGTGTGCTCATATTGAAAAAGAAATACTAACATTTCACATATTTAAATTTATTTATCTACATGATAAAGCATTTATTTCTTATAATTTTTGACGTAAAATCATACATTTAGACCACCTTTTTTATATACACGCAAAACAAAAATAATGAATACTGATGTGTAATATGAAATGAGTACGGAAACTGAAGCTTCTGTACTCCAACTATACTCACGAATTTTAATATTGTAAAATTATATAAATGCTTCTTAGACTAGAGAAGGACAATAGAGAAAATAACACAGAAATAAAAATTTTAAGTTTTATGATTCTCTTTCTACATGCAATCACCACTGTAATGCTCAACTTTTTCTCAACAAATAATAAATTTTTCATTCGTGAATTTTATATAATATTTATTAAGAAATGTATGGTGTTTATTAGTTTATGTTGTTTTAAACTGGTTATCTAACATACACGAACACATTCCCCACACCTACAAACAGTAATATTAAATTGAGATGCTTTATGTTATTTATTAGTCTATATTTCTGATATTTTTAGTTCTAAGGTCTTATTTGATTACAAAAGCAAATTATCAATTGGAGTCTTATTCATGAAAGTTAATACACAAATAAAAATTAAATTTTAATATCAATAACATTTCAGATTATATTAGTGGAGGTATAATTCTTTAACAGCAAATATAAATAATATGGCCCATTGCTGAATAAGTTAATACTGGTGTTGCTGTAAAGGCAAAATCACGCACGCACACACACACACAAATGCACACAATCATATACGTATATAATATATATATATATATATATATATGTACATAAATACAAACAAACATACTTAATACAAAGATTCCTGTAAGTTTTAAGAAGAACGACAATTTAAAAAAAATAATTTCCCAAGTACTTATTAAAAGATCAACTTAATATTCAGTACGAGATGCATTATTATGTAGTTGAAGGATTCCAGACTTACAGAAAAGGCAATGTTTGTCATGATATTACTGCTTCGATATTCAATAATTATAGTGTATGGGAAGCTCGTTTTATTAACAGTTTATGTTAAATATTTCTCAAATATAGCTGTAATCTGTATTTTTATAATTGTTCGTATCTAAAATGTACTTTGCTTAGGTGTAGCGGTCTCAGAAATCTGAAAGATAAAGTAGAGGCCATTTAATGTAGTGATGAGCTATATGATAAGCCTACCGAAAATCGTAATTGTAAACCGTATTATTATTTGATGTTTACTACAAGACCATTAGATGTAATATACTTTTCCTATAGATAAATCCACAGTATTAGAAATAAAACAAACATAAATGTATTTTTTTTTATTTATAAAAAGCTGTTGATGTAATAACTATTTGTAGTGTGGTTCTAATAATTCACAGAACTGTAACGTAATATTATTTGAAAAAATATTAATGAAGAAGTATAAATATCATGATAAAACCTGTAAGGTTTCTTCCATATCTTTACATTATGTTTATGATGCCACAAAATATAGAAGGAACATCTATAAGGCATCTAACAAACAATATTGTAAAATTAATTGAAATAACTTTAATAACGGGTCATTTAATTATATTTCTGTTATTTCAAAAACTATGCTTTACTTTTTCTTCAGCTGCCTGCAAGAGTTTATCGCCATTACCCAATTAATATATAAATTTACATAAGTCAGTCGTTTACCATAATAAAATTGATTTCACATGAACATGATTCAACAAAAGGTACGGCGATACTTCGATGAAACATTTTGCATGCAAATAAGGAAAAATTTGTATACTCGAAGGCGATTGTTATCTGAGATAACAGGTCGTAGTATTACAGATGTACCATTAGATTATTAGATATAGTAGTTGATGGGGTTCGAAGTGTTGAATGGCCGAAACACACATGGTATTCCGGACGGTAATGGTAGACGAAGTATTGGGTGAGGAATTACCCATCTTGTTTCCACTTGTCCTTCATTCGAATTTCGCCTACTAGGAGGACTGGTATCTCCTTCGCTCAGCTGCCACGTTGGTTCAAGAATTAGCCGGTAGAGGCACAACTTTATTATATTTAATTTTCACAGAGCTCAAAATATTATCTGAAGGATTGATCTGCCGAACCTTGAGAAGGGGGGGGGGGCATGTAGATGCCTCAGACCATTCGGCTATCGAGACATGTGCTAAGTGAAGGTTTTGAAATAAGTATATGTAATATCGTGTGTTTGGGAAAAAATTATATTTAAAAGAACGTAACTTTTCATTGTCATGATTATATCAGAATAAGGATGTGCAGTAATAATATTTTTAGTCAGTTTTCTTAAAATATTTTTTCTATTTAAAAATTTTTAAGAGATGTACTTAAAAAATATTATTTCAATTTCATGTTTTTATTTGGTTTTTATTTCCATATAATTTTTTTCATTAAATACATTTTTTTGTGCTTGTCATCCTTCCTTCCCCANCCCACTCCTTCTGGCCAACATCCCCACCCACTTATTACCCACCCCCAGACCCCTCTACACCTTACCCTCATCAACAATTCATAACTATTTTCCCATTGGCTAGTTTGTCAGAGCCATTCAGTCACCTTCTCTTACCACCTCCATTTCACTCATATGACAGCATATAAAAGGCCTCCGGACCCAGCATCCTGCTTGCTGCTGCCGTCTTCGTTACCTGCTCGCTTTAAAGTATGCGGTTTATTTCTCGTTTGGGATTTACTTATCGCCAACCAGCAGATGTTTGCGTGCTGTCCTGTTGGATACATATAAGATCCATATAGCGAACTGGCCTTTCTACCAATAGGGTTCCTGCTGACATACGCACGCCACGAAGTTCGGTATGTGTACAAGAGACTTCGAGACAACCTGCAGCAAGACGAAGATATTCGCAACTGCCTGCCCTGCAAGAAGTGCTTCGAAGGCTGCACCACTTCCGTTCCGGCCACTCCCAATTTCCGCAGCTGGTGCAAGGCGCTACATTGCAGAGCAGCAGCAGCCACCATTGACACCACCTCCTCCATCGACAAAGGGTCCACACAGTGAAAGACATGAACAACTCTGCAGACCAAGCCAACGCCGACCTCATGCAGCTGATCCCATAAGGTCCCCGACCAAGCTTCACCTTAACCTCGACGACATGCGACAAATGAGTTACAGCCCACGAGGGCTCCATGCAGACCACTATCGCCACCAGCAAAAGTTGGTTGATGCCCACCACAGCTAATCCTATCACACCACCACCACGATCTTCGATGCACAAGGTGATGTACACCAGCTCCTTCGAGTCAGGTATGGTGAAGTGTTATCCCAATGCCATCCCCGCGTTCCGGCGAGTGGAGTAACTGCAAGGACACCCACAAAATGAGGATGCTGTGAAAAACATAGAAGCCTGTGATGGTGTGAATCATTCCCGCCTCCACTACACCCTGCTGCCTGCATACAACCCGACCATTATAAACGCCGAAGCCAAGTCAAGAGTGTATTTTATGGACAGAATCCAGTGCGATGGCGAAACCTGCATAGTGTACTACATGAGGCCAGACATAACCCGACTTGCAACACCGACGAACTGTTGGAACTGAACAAGGGTGAAACAATCATCACTAAAGAAGGCATCCAGCATAGGAACTAGTAAATACGACGAGGGGTGCAGGAAACAGTGCTTCGCTTCACTGAAGAATGCGATGGCGAGACGCATAGACTCCTACCAGACGAAGAAACAGACACGATTCCGTTTGTCAAGTGGACCACGACTTGTCGTAGCCTGACGTGCGAGATAAAGACGAGATCACCAGATGAGGACGGGGAAGGACAGATGATAATAACAAATAATATAAAGAAACAGTATTTCGAACAGATCAACATAGTGTGAATAAATTTATTCTTGCCAATTCTATTTTTAGGCAAGTGTTGTGTGTCTGTGTGTGTAAACAAAAAAAAAATACGTTTTTCTTAAACAAGCTTTGTGTTTATAAAAATTATCTTTCTTATCTATGTATGAATAATTAAAAAAATTGGTCGCAACATAAATGCAGAGAGAAAGGACATTAATGAGACTTTAAAAATACGCTTTTTCTAGTTTTATATTGTTTAACATGTATGTGAAAACATAATATAATAAAATAGTTCGATAAAATAAAATATGTGTATAATTTTAAAATAATTTTACCTTTTATTTCATTGTTTGTCATGTACTCCATCAATTGAGAAAAAAATTTAATGTAAAGTGCAGTGGTGAAAAATCTAAGTAAACATTTGTTTTCCAAAACAGAGAAAAGAAATTAATACAATAAGATGATAAATTATGGCAAAAAATACTTCATAAATAAAATATTTATAACATTAAGGCTACTTGAGTTGAGTTTGCGAGCATGCATGGACAGGCAGTGCAGCTGACCTTGATAAAAGTTGAAAAAAATCTGCGCTTGCATGGCAAGAGCAGTGTTAGCATTTTCACAGGCCTACGCCTGCATGGTGTCAGGAAACTTGGAGTCTGCATTCGTACGTGCTTCTACATCGTTTTCACAATCTACATGGTGTCAGATATCCTATGTCTGTATGGGCGTGGGAAGAGCTGTGTTAGCATTTTCACAGGCCTACGCCTGCATGGTGTCAGGAAACTTGGAGTCTGCATTCGTACGTGCTTCTACATCGTTTTCACAATCTACATGGTGTCAGATATCCTATGTCTGTATGGGCGTGGGAAGAGCTGTGTTAGCATTTTCACAGGCCTACGCCTGCATGGTGTCAGGAAACTTGGAGTCTGCATTCGTACGTGCTTCTACATCGTTTTCACAATCTACATGGTGTCAGATATCCTATGTCTGTATGGGCGTGGGAAGAGCTGTGTTAGCATTTTCACAGGCCTACGCCTGCATGGTGTCAGGAAACTTGGAGTCTGCATTCGTACGTGCTTCTACATCGTTTTCACAATCTACATGGTGCCAGATATCCTATGTCTGTATGGGCGTGGGAAGAGCTGTGTTAGCATTTTCACAGGCTTGCACCTGCTTGGTGTCAGGTAACTAGAGTAAACTTAAGTAAACTCTCCTGACCTCATCGCAGTTCGATCGTCATGTCAGCTCAAACAGGAATACGTTCAGTGCACCCGGATACAGCTGCTCTCCGAATGACGTCAAAATCACAGTTCAGGGCCGACTGTCGCATTGCCGAAAATCTAAAATTATCGTACAGGAAGAGTTGACCCCATGGAAGTCTCGTCGCCTCAGACAACTTCAAGCACAGCTAACGCCGACGGTGTTACAATGCGGTTTGTATCACACCTACTACCTCACTGCCAAGCGATAATTTAAAAAAAAAACTAAAAATAGTTGCATGCTAAAATTTATGAAAATTTGTCAAAGAAACAACAAATTGAACAATCTTTGTGATTACTCCGAACAAACATAACGAATTCGGCGACGTTCTCACAACATTCACTACCACAAAATTTAATCTGTTACAGTCATATGTTTAAAAAAAAACTCGTGAATATTGCTTCACAATTCATGTTTGCGCAAACTGCTTTCTCCATACAATTGGCACTATTTTCTGTCTCTGGCCGCAACATCCTTACTTTCAAGCCTTTATTCATTGCTAATAGTCTACTAAAATTACCATGTTATGTTTTGTTTTTTTTTCAGGACTAGTGTTTTTTAAACAAAACTGTGCTAGTTGTATGCAAAATACTACATTGAATCAGCACGATACATTATATAAAAATAATTTTTACTCTCCCACAAGTGCTCAACGGTGTATCAAAAATGTCTGTATTAAACTGCTGTATCAATGTTTAACAAATTACCATCATATATTACGCTCTTATATGAGGGAAATATTATTAAATTATAAAATAGACTTGAGGAGTTTTTTGTTACTCAACCATTTTACTCTGTAAATGAACAATACTCGGCAACGTCAAGAAAATAGTTGGAGAGAATGCGGTCGCGTGTCTTGAACTTACTGAAGGTGACAGGACGGCGGCGAGGAAGGTCTAGCGAGCCAATCATAGGGAAACAACTGTCACCGATGCCTGCTGTTTAGTCTGCGAGCATGTAAAACCAACACGTCTGTCTCGCGGGAGGTATTCACTAAAGAGTAAGTCATGACACATTCTAGTTAGAAAAAAAATGGCGTGTGGGGAGTGAACCCAGGGCACGGCGACACCCTCCGAGTGACGGTCTTTCCAGCTGGGACCCGTCTGAGACCGTCATCCCCGGACATGACAGAAATGAAACCCTAGAATGGAGCGGCGCTGGAGTGCAAGGGCGGGGGAAACGGTAATACCCCGAGAGAACCCGCCGGCAAGCGGAATCGTCCAGCACGATTCCCACATGCGAGAATCCGGGAGTGAACCCGCCGGGGATCGAGCCCGGGTCGCCGTGGTGGGAGGCGAGCGTCCTGGACACTACGCCACCGCTACCCTCGAGTTAAAAAAAAAAGTCCTACTATTGTACAGTGAAGTTCGAGTTATTATTGGTGACGTATCTGCGTTTTGTGAAAACGAGAATGTCTCTGGAAGACATACTTATCCCGTTTAAAATGCCACGAAACGAGCATCAGCTGCGATAGGGAAATCAGTGGCGAAAATATGTAAAATACGTAAGGAAGTGAGTGTATGAAAAAAACACATAGGAAATATGTACACCAGGGAAAAAAAACGAAAGACGAATAGCAGAAAAAGAGTTTAGGATGACTGATGCACATTTCAAAACTTTTATTCCCGCTGAATAGAAACACCTACTTAAAAAAGCGACTGTCCACACAACATAAATACAAGCATGGCTCAAGGTAAACAATATTTCCTATGAAGAAGAACTTTCTAAAGCAGAACTCTTTTGGGTTGTTAAATGCCAATGCCCATCTCCCAAGTATTATGTATACGAACTTCTTGAAGCAGCCACGAAGTAGTCATGCTGCCCCAATATAACTGTAATTTGAATACCATAGAATATATATGGAAATTTTTCAACTAACGTGTAGTTAGTAAAAATGTATCGCAAAGACAAAAATTGTTGACAGACGAGGCTATAAACAGTATTTGAAAAATACTGCAAATGTTTATGTGGCTACAGTTTTACTCCTATCGATTATTTCAACCTTAATAAAATTTTTGTACCATTTTCAGTTAATGTTTCAAATCGTATATAAATACAACATGACAACAAGGATTAAAAATAGAGATTGTGTATACCTTGAACGCAATTTATTGTTAAAACAAGATACTTTTTACTGCGAATAATTTTTGTGAGTCCTTCAAATGAATTCAGATTAACGTTTACTCTGCGTATTATTAATGATGCTTTAAATTTGTAGCTTGTACTCTCTCGTATTTATTGCTTAACACCAGACAGATGTTTTCCTGTTACTCCAACAAATATATCTACATTCATTGATCATTTAAACAGGTATTTTTATATAATGTTCTTTTTCTCATCAAACGCTTATTATAACAAATGCCACTGTGATGTACATATTTGTGTACTCAGGGAGCATTAAACCATTGAAACCTCGGATGTCATATGGTAAGCGGTAGTGGAAAACACACTACCGTTTTTGACAATCCACAATGTGTCGCAGACGGTCCGTAGTTGTTTCTACTGGGTGTACCTCTCTCCCCGCCGCGCGTCGGGCGAGGAATGGAAGAGTTGCACCTTCCCCTCACGGGATAATTTGTTAATTTGGTCGAACTATATCCATCATCTTTATGTGTACGGTATGTTATATTTTTATGTGGAAATTATTTTTGTATTGTAGTACATGTCATCATTATTTATGTAAATATAATNTGTGTACGGTATGTTATGTTTTTATGTGGAAATTATTTTTGTATTGTAGTACATGTCATCATTATTTATGTAAATATCATTATTGTTTTGTATTGTTTTGTTAGAGTCATGCACAAACGATGGTTACTACGATGATTGTTACTCTATTGCATTTGTATGGAATGATTTCCACGTGAGATTTGTTACTGATTTTTTAGTGTCTCGGCATGTATTCCACGTCCTGGATCTTACTCAGCTCAAAACCAGTATCTACGGAAGCTAATAAGTAAATTAATAAATAAATATCCAAAACATAGAGCTTCGCAAGTTAATCAAAGACGGAGTCAGTCAGTCCGCTTGAAGGAGTTATACACTTGATTGTAAGCAACTAAGCACTTACGCGCACAGGTATCATCTTCAGTGTCAACAAAACTCCATTTCAGTGACAACTGCTCAACATGACTCAAGTCAGGCGTACAGTCCAATATGACAGGGAAGTATTTGGCTGATTTTACTTTAGATAAAATCGTCTTTCGTACCTCGCCTCCAAAAAGCGGATCAACACGTTATGGAGGTTTTTGCTTGAGTAGTGGATGCAGGACTGATTGTTTACAACGCAGAGAAGATACCCCATTAATACAGCATTAAGTTTTGCAAGGAATCGAATTAAACCTACAAATTTGCCCTGGTTAGAAGTGAACAACACATCAGAGCTTCCTTCGAAAGGCGAGTTGTGCTCTGCTTAGAAGAAAGCGACTGCCATTTATTTACCTCTCCAGTACATCAGTCCACTGTATTTTCTCATCTTCAATCTATCTTTGTCACTTTTTGTCAAAACCGCTTAAGTGCACCAGTTTTCTGAGAACTCTAACCAATCTTGTATCGAACGCCGATCATCTGGAGATGTTTCGTGACTTGCAGCGACGTAGCTCTATTTGTTACCGCAAACATCCGCTTAAGTTTAATTAGAAGACAACAGCATCTAAGAATGGAAACAATATACAGGTTGTCCCAGACTTACACTACCAACCATTTTTCTCGAAAATGGTGTGTCCGAGCTTTTTCGGGCCAAATATGTTGTTGGCAAACCTTATAAGGCAAAGTGAATGGAGAAGCTTACATTGACTTGAGGTGCAAGCTTAGTATCTTTGAACAGAGCTCACAAAACTGAACCACTTTTGTTTGAAAAATTGTGAGGGTTGTTTCGCTGTTTTGATGATGAAATACTCTCTGGCACACCAGATGTTCCATCGCGCCACGCTAACCCAAATGAGGCGAGTGGGAACTGTTGACACTGGATAGCATTACTGGCATTTCTTCTCTGTTTGAGCCATTCACCATGTCGAACAAGAAGCATTGTGGTGGTACGTACACTGTGAAAGATTTCTAGCATGGTTTTTAATTTGTTCATGTTATTCTTGCAGTTATGGCGTATTCTAACGAAGAGGCATTCGGCATGCTTATGGTGCTCAGAGAATATCGCCAGAATTACCGACAAGCAGAACGCCTTTATGAAGGAAGGTATTAAGATCGTCCACGCCTTTCACATGAATTTCAGCGATTGGAGACATGGATTCGCAATAGTGGCCAGGTGCAACCGACCCGCAATCGTAAGAATCAAGTCAGAAGACGTGGTGTTAGAGACGGTAGAAGTGCAGATATTCTTGATGCGATAAATCTAGACCCACATATTTCTACAAGAAGAATAGCACGGTACTCCGTGATGAGCAAAAGTACTATCTGGAGAAGCTTACACGACGGTTGTTTACATCCTTACCACATTCATGTCCATCACGCATCAAGCGAAGATGATTACCAAACAAGAATCGTCTTTTGCAGCTGGGTTTTAAATAAAAATCTGTACTTCCTGATTTTCATACTGTAGACTGATGAGGCCACTTTCAAATCCAATGGGGATATAATTATCCACAATGCTCACTATTGGTCAGCACAAAACCCTCATTGGTTACGTCAGCAAGAAAACCAGTATATTTCGAACCTGGCGTGGACTCATCCGTGATCAAGTTATCGGACCTTATTTTATGATGAACAATGATATGATGAGCAGTACTCTGAATTTATGCAACACACACTGACCGAGTTGATAGAAGATGTTCCACTAACAACACGGTTGTTAATGTGGCTGCAACAAGATGAATGTCGGGCCAATTTTTCCTTGGTGGCCACGTGTACTTTAAATCAACTTTTTCCTGGTCAATGGGTTGGGAGAGGAGGACCAGTGACTTGGCCACCACGGTCGCCATTCTTAACTCCGCTTGATTATTCTCGTTTGGGAACGCATCAAAGACAGTGTATCAACAGTGTCCTACAACGAGAGGTGAAATGAAAGACTGAATTATGGTAGCATGCTGGTCGCTGTCAGCTTCAGAGATACTTCGGGGTACCCAAAGTGCACGAAGACGGGCACGAATGTGCTTAGAACAGGGCGGAAAACATTTCGAACACCTTTTACAGTAAACAGACAACAAGCAAATGTGTTATTTTTTGTAGAAATTTTTAAACAGAAAGATTATTTCTATTTTAAAAATCATAAATTTTTGTACTGTTAAAAGGCACAAATTGCGTTTATTTCAAACTGGAAGTGTAAGCAAAAGCTTGTTTTCCCACTACAACATTAAAAAGGTATTTTTACGCACATCCTCTCGTCAGAGCCAGGGAGATTTTTTATATCATCGGATCGGCGGCACATACAAAAAGACTTTCCAGACAAAAAATATTCAATTTTTCTCATTCCTATTTAACGATACTAATTTTATACTATCTTCCCATTTGAAATTCTGAATTCACCTTCGTTCCCTCCAGTTCACAGCATATCCTTAGCAATGTAGGGTTCACCATTCAATTCGCACTTAAGGGTTTGCCCACAAAGCATTTTACCCGGAAAAAACCCGGACGCACGTTTTCGAGAAAAAGGGCTGGTACGGTAGGTCTGGGATATGTAGGGTAAATAATAATTGACTTCCATAAACACCGTCATTCTTTTGCTTCGCATTTTTCCAATTATACGATTTTATTATTTATACACACCGTAACGCTTTTCATAGCGTCTAGTAAACCTGTCGACAAGGGAAACAAAAATATTTCATTAACTGTTTCACATTTTAATCGTTTTATGAATTTTGGTGCCCCTCGAACGTGGCGAACAGTGTGGCTGTACCACTTAAACCGCCCTAGGCCCGGCCCTGAAACCTAGACGCCAGTGTCGAGCGATCAGAATTTTCATCCTTCTTATATCCGCGAAGCGTGGCATTAAAATCTTATGCCTAAAATTGTACCACCTAGTATCAAAACACGTAATTTAATTTATATATAAAAGTACGTCAAAAGACTTCAGAGTTTGGCACTGGCTTCACAAGTACCGAACTAACAATTTGCGCCCGATGAAAAAATACTAGGAGTAAAGACCTTATTATGTATAATATTTTATTGTAAAATGATATAGTTGTGTGTTCATGTTTATTTATGGCAAGGATGCTCATAACAGGCTCTGAGAGACGTTCTAATGATAAGAGCAGAGGTCATTGTTACTTCAAAATTTCTCTCATGCTATTAGCCTTTTTTTCGAAGGAAATAAACTCTTATGAGGTCCCTTTCCTATCTGTGCCCGCGTATGTGTGTCTGTGTTTTGTGTGTTGCCTTTTTTTTTCTTTTTTTGAATACGTGTATCGAATTTCACAAAACTCCGTACACATATATAACTTAAGACGGACATCTTACGTTTACGGTTTTCGAACACGCCGGGACTTACTTTAAAAATGGCCGCAAATTTAAATTTAGGGATGAGATATCATACCTCTGGAACAATTCAACCGATTTAAACCAAATGTTATATGTTCACAGTGCATCATGTAATCATTGAATTTAGTAAAGTATATTATTGTTGGACCGTCATTTTAGAAGATAGCACAACATGTAAAAATAAAGCCTCTGCATAAATAATATCTCGAAATCTTCTTAACCAGTTCTTGCCATATTTGACAAGTTAGTAATATTATGGTTGGCAATCTAAATGTATACGACTTGAATTGATAAGGCATATATTATAAAAATGGTGGCCTTACAAATATTTTAGGATTATTTGACATACCATTCAGATCATTTTGACCAAATTTCGTATGCTGAAAGTATCTATTACAAACATAATATATGCGGCTTTAGTCCGTTATTTTGTAAGGTAGCACCACACGAATAAATAAAGATTTTGTCATGTCTCGGGCAACAATTTACGGATTCCTACCAAATTTGGCGAACAAGAAGTACTGCTATAGGTGATGTAAACTGGTATGTTTTAAGGAGGTGAGACACTTACTTCAAAATGGCTGCTATATAGCCATTTTAATATAGTAGGCTATATCGTCGAAACCATGTAATTAATTCCTACTTAATTTTGTGTGATGGCGATATACATTACAACTATAAAATGTGTATACACAAATTCTCGTTTGTCCGTCATTTTGTAAGATAGCATCATATGAAGCATTAAATTATTTATGTCATACCTCTAAAGAAAAAAAACAAATTCCACCCAACTTAGCAAGCTGGTAACACTATGGCAGGCCATGTAAAGTGATGTTTTGTGTATCAGTCACTTATTTTCAAAATTTTGGTCATATTAAGTTATAGATCAGTATGTTATATCTATCAAACTATGGAACGAGTTTCAAATTATCTTTGTATGCTGCCAGTATCTATTACGATCAAATTAGTCTATTCAGAGCCTCATTTCTCCGCCATTTTGTAAAATAGATTCATATGAAAGAAGTTTTTATGTCAAATATCTAGAAACATCCAACTTATTCCCACCGAAATTGGCAAGGAAGTTTCACTTATTGGCCATATTAATTTGTATGTTTTAATTAAGCTAGGCAGTAATTTTCAATATTTTCCAAGCGCGACAAATGGCGTGGATGTACAAACCACAGTGGTGAAAATGGTATCGTCTGATGCTACAGAAAGGTTGGAAAGATCCCTACAGAATCCTGAAGAAAATAAATAATGTGGTTAATTGGCATTTTCATCGACAATTTTGGGCGAATTCTAAGGTTGTCAATATCTACAGACTTTCAACTAACAGAAATCCATACGTTATAGAGTCAGTTATGGACGAGCAGACTTGAGGAGTGGGCAGTGTTACGTGCGGCCGCTGCCTGACTACAGATTGGCCCAACATTTGCTGTTCCTTAAAATACCATCACTTCCTGGTGGAACGGAGAGAAGGTCACCACACTTAGCACTTATTGCCTCAAGTTTGATATCACTCTTTCCTGGCAGAAGTGTCAACTATTTATGAGACATTGCGAGAATTATCTCGCCATTACCTCCAGTGGCACAAATCAAAGTGCGAAATACATTCTATGTCAGATCATCTCAACTATAAAAGTGGTTACGTGCCTGCGTCGGCAGTATTTTATGACCATTAATGATGAGTGGATGTAACGTTGACGAATATTGAAACGATAGGAGATGGTGCAGTGACAAGCAAGGATTATTCGAGTGGAAACACGTGTGACTGTCTGAAGGGCAGAGATGGAGACTGGCCTGTTATACTATAAGGAAGTGATACTTCATTTGTGAGCGATGGACATTTGATGGTGTATAGATAACCTATTTTATTAGTTATAAATGAGTGAATATTAAGTTGCTGTTGGTTAGTATAAGAATAGTCATTAGGTATTTAATTACAATTGAGAGTAGCATATAAATTGTGATCACTGGTAAAAAATATTAAGTTGTAGCAGTAGGGATAGATGGTTCGATTATGTAAATGATAGTTGTATGTACTTCTCATAACATTGTAAATATATTAGGAAATTTAAAAAATATGTATAAACACATTATTTATACCTTTATTCCTCACACGCCTAATTTTTCTTTAAATAATTTTTAACGAAATTTATATTACCAACCATTTCTTGCGGTCACTATTTCAACGAAAATCATTGAAATCCATGCCAGTTGTAATATTTATATTGATTTAATGAAGTTATATAAAAATATGGATTTTAGTTGGATTTTTCAAAAGTGATCAGTTAACTTTTGGCTACATATAATTCAAAACATTGTCTCACATTATATTTACATTTTTGAAAGTTAGAAAAATGGCTTTAGTAATGCAAGAAAATGCTTATTTGATTTAATATTTCACATTTGGTATTATTAAAGTATATGTCATGTTTTGTACCTGATTAAGTAAACTGTAAGCAGATATTAAAAATATTTACCAACAAACATTTGACCCAAACGGAGTTTTCGCATATAATTAATATATTCATTCATTCAAACTCTAATTTTATTAATAATGCTATGATTGTTTTTAACTTATATTGTTGAAAATTTATTTATAAAATAAAATAAATTTTCCCTGTAAAGAAGAATTGATCCACATGATCATCGTAGCAAAATTGTTTATTACTAAAAGATTTCATAGACTTTTTTCATGGGCGTATTTCACCCTTGGAAAACAAAAACGTGTTCGTTTTATTCGTATAACATAAAACAATATTTTTCCCAAAACCTCAAACCTGAAAGAAAAAACATGATTTTGTAGGTTGCTCATTTTTGGCATAACTATTTAAATCCAATGCATTAAAAATATGAAAATGAAAATTCTCGAATTTTTCTTCTGAAGGTCAGGCTTCGAAGACTTGTGCAGTTTCCAGTCCTTGTCATTTACTAGTTGGTTGGTACTGCAAGAGAAACCAGAACTCTTTTTTGCGTGATTCAGTCATACTTATGTTGCCATTGTATTGTTTATTTGCTAAATAATATGGGACAGGAAATTAACATGAATTTATGTTTCGAAAGAAAAATTGAATATTCTTGCTTGAAATTAAAACCACTTCAAAGTTTTCCAGTATTTTATAACCACTCTAAATTTTATTAATATAAGATCAATACTGATAAAAGTTTTAAAAGTGTAATGAATATGTTATTTGTATTAACGATGAAAATGTTGTGTGGTTGCAGAGAATGGACAAAGAGAACAGTGATGAAGATATTTTCCCTATTGAGATCGACGACGACAGCAATGACTCTTTTGAGCAGCATGATTCACCAATGAACGAGGTAAGCTATGTATATTCATGTGTGGAGCCTGGGGAAGTTCTGTAATTATATAAGCCAAATAAGACTTACTTGTATTTACTCTAGCAGACAGCATGCATACATTAGTTGCTGTAGAAGTTAGAAGGAACCTTTGTGTGACATGCTCTGTGTTTGAATCGGCAGAATTTAACAAAAAGATCATGGGGTTACCTTCCAGTGGCGTATTTAAAACGTAAGACTCGTTTTGTAATATGAGATTTGTCTCACGTTTCTAAATTATATTTTAGGATACGAATTTACTTAAAACGAAATCGCAAATTCTCTTCCGCATTGGTTTGAACTTCAAAATAAATGCTTGTACCAATGTTCAAGTTATGACTTCGTTTAGTGAACAAAATAAGTATTATTAACTGCGAATGGTTGTGAAAACTTGTTTTCCCTTTTAATTAATAACAAGAAATATTTTTGATGAATGTAAGTAGAGATATAAAAGTTAGTATTATTATTACTCAACATTTATGGGTTAATAATATGTGAATATACCTTTATGCTGGAGTAAATGGAAGTGTAGTTACTAGTAATAATCAAATGAGTAGATAAGAAAGGTGACACGATAACAGTGATGTTATCCTTGATTTAAAACCAAAAATTTAAAATAAAAAATATTATAATAAAAATACATTAATATTAATAGTAATATTCCATAAAGGGAAGAAATGAATAATACCTTATTTAAAAAACCAATATTTCACACTCTTGGTTCTAATCATAATTTTTATATATAAACTCATTTGATGCTTTTTTTTTTTTTTTTGCAATCTATGTACAAAATAATTTTTTTTTTGTACGAAGTTTTTACTTTAATAGTATTTGTGATTCAAAATAAGTTGTCTATAAAAATTAAAACAAAATGTCACAATAATATTGAAATAAAATAAAAATATATAATGAAAGCTTTGGATTATGCATACAGTAGATATAAATGGCTCATTCTAGGGCAGAAATGTCAATTTAATCAATAAATAATTTAATTTAAAAATATAGATATGGTATTAATGAATTTAAATTAAAATAAAATTCAAATAATTTTAAACAAAACCAAAATCAATGTAAATTTTAAACTAATATATTTAACTTTCCACAATAAACAATAAGATATAAAAAATGGTTGCAAATCTTTAAAAATTCCTGACAAATGCAAACATTTATTTTGAACAAAAATATAGAAACTAACCAAAAAAAACCTGCTAAATGCAGTGCCTGTTGTGCTAACTGCTGAGCATGAGGTGCTAATTGCACTGCATGCGGTGCTAACTGCGGTGTATGCATTGCAAACTGCGGTGCATGCAGTGCAAACTGCGGTGCGTGTGGTGCTAACTGCAGTGTGTGCAGTGCTGACTATGGTGCATACACTGCTAACTATGGTGCGTGCGGTGATAGTTGTGCGTACGATTCTAACTGCAGTGCCTGTGGTGCTAACTGCTGAGCATGAGGTGCTAATTGCACTGCATGCGGTGCTAACTGCGGTGTATGCATTGCAATTTGCGGTGCATGCGGTGTTAACTGCGGTGTATGCATTGCATTTTGCGGTACATGCATTGTTAACTGCAGTGTGTGCAATGCTAATTGCGGTGCACGAGGATTTGATTGCATTAGCACAGAATCAGAGCTGCAAATTAAAAAATATATCTTAAAAATATTACTCCAAGTAAACTGATAGTGATAAGCTTATGTGTTGTCCCACATGTATACAACATTTCAGTACTCTTGTGGCATATATCACAAAACTGACAACCGATCATAATGAATATTTACCACATTTAAAAATGAATATTAAAAAATCTCACAATCAATTCAACATCGGGCAGCTTAATTTTATAAAAGGACGAAAGTCCTACCAAAGCCAACGTTGCTAGGCAACACCAAAATAGAAAACATTACAAATATTTAATAAAATGTAAGCTTTATGCCGGGTACCCTTATTAGTAAATTTCTGCCCTGCCAAAGCTAATGCCAATAAAATACTCGTTAAAGTTAACCATGTTACACTAAAGCATTTAAAAACATTCTCTAAATTACTGAAAACGTAATACTGAGGGTACATGTCTGGTCCGAGGTAGAGTAAAAAATATACAGGTGGTGCCAACAAGAATAATACCGGACGCACTTGACTACACTAAACAACAACGGCAGTGCACGTATTTCTTACATAAGGCACAAAAAATGTAATTCGAAAAAAACAGGTTATGAAGAACGATAGGAACAAAATTGTTTAAAGCGGTACATGGTGTTAAACCTAAATCAGAATTTTGTATGGCTACCAAACAAAATTTAGACAATGACACCACCGTCAAATAACTACTCCTACCGTTAGTCTATCCACAAAATTTAATCAACCAGCAAAAATTGCAACAGTAACAGCTATCACACGCCATGGACCACCTTAACGAACGTCAGACGAGTTATTTAGACATAGCATTCAATTCCTAAGGGAACAGCGACGATCATGAAAATTCAGGGGAAGTCGTCAGCTGGAAGACGCGATGGATACTCGAGTATCGTCAGTTTGAGTTGCCAGTGAGTATGATACCCACAGACGACTTAGTACCACACACTTAGCATACTGTGAAGCGACACAATCTCATCAGTCTCCCTCTAGCCGTGCTGAGCGTCGGTTCTTATCATCCCTCATCTGTAGTATTTGAGTGTTTCATCATGTCAAGTGAAGATTCGTCAAGTGTCTATTATAGAAAAAGGAGAATCCGAAGAATGTGGTGCCATCCTTAAATTAAAAGGAATATTCACTGCTATTTATTTGTTGCTGCTAAAGAGCTGGGAAAGTCTTATTCAAAGTTTGTAGCATTCTACCGCATAACGAAAGAATCATACCTACGCTTGATTGATAATGTATCTCTATCCATAAGGCAGAGGGATACACAAATGCGGATTTGTGTGAGTGCAGAAGAAAGAATCTTGATCACTTTGAGGTTAATAATATTATTTTTGATTTTGTTACATAGGTACAATTTCAACACAGTTTTTTAAAAACTTTTATTACGTTTTAAATCTTACACACAAGAGTAAAACATTATGTTGGTCACATCGCAATTTCATTCAGGCTCCTGTCCTATAGTCATTGAAACCATTTCCGATAACGAATTGAAGGCACCGCTTGTGGAGGCATTTCCCTCTTCATTGTACTGTATTAAAGTTGATGGTTCCATTTGATGAAGAGTGAAGATGTGAGATAAGGAAGAATATGAAGAGGAGGTTGATGAGTGGTACGATAAATTACTATTTCTTTGAGATGTTTGACCAGTAATGTCATCTATAAGTTGGAAAACCTTGCGCCTAAATGCTCTCAGTTGTTCTTCGGTCAAGGGATCCAATTCCGGGACCAAACTGACAAGGAAAGATTTGATCCCCNGGGACCAAACTGTCAAGGAAAGATTTGATCCCCGCAATTTTTCTATCTTTCTCTTTTGGTGTGGCGAGTCTAGCCGTTTTTGTCTGGAGGAAATTCATAAATGTTGCATCAACACCAGCGGTCGAAATTCCACGTTTAGGACCTGGTTTATTTTTACTTGGGTTGGAGGTCTCAGGTTGTCCAGTTGGTGGTTGAGAATGTGAAGATAGAGGCGTACAGGAAGCCGGATGTTGTTGTAGTTGTGGAGGGAGGGGTGGTGCTTCAGCAGAGAACTGTTGAGGTGGCTCTGTGTTTTCTAGCATGGCATCAACATCTTCATCAAATTGAGACTGAGATAGTTCAGGGATCGGTTGCACATTCCCAGGGGCGGCAGGTATGTCGGTTTTTACAAAGAGTAGGGCAAACTGCATCGCTTCCCTTAGGTAGTACGGTTTATTTTTTCTTTGAGCCTGAGCCACTAGGTAGGGGCCTCAAGTTTCGTACAAAAATTTACCTCAAATTCTTCCATCTCTCTTTACATTCTGAAGCTGAAACAGAAACGAAAGTAACCTGAGAATGTAGGTAAATCAACACAAATTTTGGAAATTATAGCGATCACTTATATCATTTTCAAGTTAAAACTAGTGACAGTAATATCATTCAAATGAAAACCAATAAACGGAATTATAAACTAGCTAGTCATCACTAAGCTGGTATCATTTAATTTCTAAATTTAATGAATAAAAATTGACTTTTTCCAGATATTTGGCTACTGGGTGCACGTTTGTCTCTCTTTGCTTTTACTTCGCCAGAGGGGAGAGCACCATTGGATATGTCGTGTACGAGACTACTAAAATACTTTGGGGTGTTTTCAGAGGAACAACAAGAATGGAAGCGGATCGCCGAACGTTTTTCCTGTTTGTGGAATCTCCCGAATTGTATAGGAGCAATAGATGGAAAACACGTCCGAATTGAAAAATTTCCGAGCAGTGGCTCAAGCGATTTCAACTACAAAGGTTACCACTCCGTTATATTAATGGCTTGTTATGACGCTGGCGGTTAATTTACAATGATTGAAAGTGCTTAAACAGGAAGAAACAGTGACGGAGGTATATTCCGTGCTTCAGCAATTAAATACTGGTTGACGCACAGTGGACTTGATATACCATCACCTGCTAGGCTTCCGAACGATGAAAATGACTGCCTTTTTCCTTTCTACTTCGTTGCAGATGAGGCGTTCTCATTATCCCCCTATTTATTGAGACCATATTCTAAAATAATTTTTGATAATGTAAAGATAGTTTTCAATTACCGCCTAAGTCGGGGTCGAAAAACTATCGAATGCACGTTTGGTATGATTTGCGAGAAATTTCAGGTACTAAACGGTCCAATCTGTTGCCGAGATCCAGAGAAAATCAATGACATTATAAAAAGTGTTTGTGTTCTCCACAATTACGCTAGGAAAATAGAAGATATTCAATAAAATATTCCACAACATGACGCAAATGTCACCAACCGTGTCGCAGCTTTACCTTTACAAACCACTGAAGTTATACATGCTCAATCTTCTGCTATCAATATAAGAAATTACTTAGCAAACTACTTTGTTACCCTTCAGGCGACCCCTTCCTTGGCAGTGGAACTATTGTATTTAGAAAATTCGCGGATATTTTTATATTTTTTTAATTTTTTTCATAATTATAAAACACATGCCTAGTAATTAAACATAGTTGTAGGTAAGTGAAGTACCTAATTAAATAAGTTGTATCATGAAAAAAGGACATCCTTGTTTATTCAATTATAATAAAACAATATTGCACATACCTGACATGTTCATCTGCTTGCAAACTTCAACCCAACCCTTCTCCAAGACGTCCTTCCTTGAGTATTGAGGCAAATTGTAACTAAAGAGTTCGGGACACTTCTCAATTTCACCTACAAACTTAATATTGAACGCTTGTTCACCCGCCATATTTCACAATGAGGTAAGAGAGACACGAGACCAGACTGAGTGGCAGGTAGCGTGAGACTGGTATGATACGTGTACGATACGCATATGTTGTGCCTCCCCACTACTCAACATTGGAAGTCAATCCCAAGATACTCTCAAGATACCAGAGTATCCGTCGCGTCGTCTCGGAACTGCGCAGTGGGAAGAGGGCCGAAGACGAACCATTGCCGACAAAAGTGACGCCACACTCGGCACAATGTCCAGGTCTAAAACTGGTTCCCTAGTCAGAGTCAAAAGTCTGTTTAATGTTCCAAAGCTATAGCAAGCAGAACAACACCGAAACAACACGCAGGCTAGTAGATGTTCACGAAGACAGAAGAAAGCGAAAATCAAGTAATTCTTCAAATACAAGAGATATAACAAATCTTGAAGTGAGTCTAATCGACCACATGTCGATAATTTTCACAGTGACCAGTTTGTTATGTGATAGAGTTTTTTTTAACAAAAGTAATATATTGTAATTACACCACTAACGTAATAAAATAATGTATTTATATCCTCTTGCAATAACGATTAATAGTATAAATTGGGCATTTGTTTACTTCATTTAATCTCGTCAGCACTTCGCAAAACTTGTGAAGTACCATTAATATATTGTGCAAAAGTTGTCCTCTCGAATAAATTAGTGAATTATTTTGCAAACAATCCTTCTAGTTGGCAAAATATTTCTGGTACTACTCTAATAAGGAGTTCAGCTTATGCTCACAAAATAAATTTTATTGACATTAATTTAAAATTACGATGTCACTGAGAAAGCTCATATTCACTGCTCGCAAGAGCATGGGTCACAGACAATTGGAAAACCTGTAGATGCCGATGCCTATGAATAACTATATTTTTATTTAATTATACACGGTGAGCCACCTAAGCTGTTGACGTCAAATATATTTCGAACTGCTGACGGTAGTTATTCTGCTTTCAGTCCGATGAATTGCAACAAATTCCTCACAAAATGGCGTGCCACGTCTTATCATATAATTATTTATTACCAAGATATCGATATAAACTTTGCTTTGTCAAATGGAACTAAAGCGATTTATGCCGCGAGCATCGCATGACTAAAAGACATCAATTCAACGGCATATTACTCTTCGAAATCCGACCAGTAATTGTGGAGAAACACAATACATAAAATTTAGTACTTCTCTGTTTTGTATGCATCAGACGGGGTGACTGAAAGAGAGAATTTCAACGCCTTATCGCTCTCATAAATCCTACCAGTAATTGCAGAGAAACGCAATAACTAACTAGTTGCTAGGTTACTCACAGCTCAAAAGAAACTATGCTGTAAAAATACAATTCCGGACCAGACTTAACGAAAGTATTTTTGTAATGCGCTTACTTTCCCAGCTAACATACTTCATATGCAACCAATTACAGGTTTTGCAAAACTTTTTAAGAAGTGTGTATTAATACCGTAGTCCCTGATTAATAAGTCTTTAAAATCTTCTACTACGCCATGAAATATTGTTCATGAGCCTGGCGTAATCTCAAAAAATATTATGATTGCATATTAAATTGATTAGAATAGGGGGCTAGGCATTTGTACAAACAACTAACTTAGCACAAATGCCTGATTCCTTTTCGCTTAGATGTGGGGCAAAATATGAAACAATAATTTTCTGTGTAAAAAAATTCAAGCAATGTGATAACATCAAAATATTTTTTTCAAGTATAGTTTATTTTCTCTAGAGTAAGAAAATTTCAAATTCTTTATCAAATGCATAATCTGAATACGAGAACACAGCATTTTCGACAAAATCACTTAGGTCATAACCATTTCAACCCCTTTTATAAACACACACACACACATGAATATACATAAAATTACACATTTCCATAATAAAATCGTGTTGTGATACTATGTGAAATTACAAATACCCTTGGGGGAATATTGTGGATGTATACATCACAATTTCTTGATGAGAAGGGTATAAATAATCTTTCCAACCGACTTAAATTAAGCGCAAACGGAAAGAATTATCCAAATTGGATGTTATTATGCATACATGCATACCAGTGCTGTTTGTGCAAGTAGTTATGGTTCAATTATATGTAATAGTTTAAAGAGCCACAAGAAAGAATTGAATTTAGCGCGATATATAGCGATACTGTTATAAATAATGTGGGGCGCGTCAGACAGCCCATCAACACAGTGAGGAAAGGCCACCACTGAACACCAGAGTATACCTCGCAGACGAACGTGACAGCGTTACCGCCACTTGATGCAAGCGTGTTTGCATGAAGCTGCATGGACATGCCATGCATAAACGAAATTCCCATGTCTCATTGGGTCGACTTTGGAATCGATGGGTATGTGAGTGCACCTACACACGTCGTGAAGATTCCGGCCGACTAAGACAGGCCACATCATGGAAAGATCGCCGTGTTGTGCGTCAGGCGATACAGAGCCCACTAACATTGGTGCCTGTCAACCGGATTCACTTACTGGACACACTACAAGGTTACAACACTTCATGTCATCCCGCTTCGTATGTGAGCGACTGGCATCAGCCAAACTGTGGGTTCAACATATCATGCGTAGGCTGCCGTTAGCACCAAAGAAAATACGGAGCGTTCGGACAGTGCCATAACCAGGAGACATGGCGTGATGACGAGGGGTGTCGCATCCTCTTCAGCAATGCAATTCTGTTCCATATTTCTCTATAGATGACTATCGTGCGCAAGTATGGTAACGTTGAAGGAAGAGGATAGAACAGACGTGGCCGACGCTGGAATTAATTCTGTCATAATGGTATTGGGAGCCATATGGTATGACTTCAGATCACCCCTGGTAACGATTCGGAGGACCCTGACAGTACCGTGAAAATTCAGAACATCCTTCTTCGTCACATGATTCCTTCATCAACCTGTCCCAATGCAGTTTTTCAACAATACTATGCACATTCACGCACGATATACGTGTCTGCAGAAAACCTACCTCATGTTGAGGGACTCGTGTGGCCAGAAGGTACACAGATTTTCCACCGATGGAATAAATGTGAAATCAGCTCGGACATCAACTACGACCTGATACATAACTGCAATATATTAAGGGCCAGTAATGACAGCTGTGGGGTGACTTAGTTTAGGAGATAATAAAACAACTATACGATTCCTTAATCGGTGCATGTACCCGCGCCCCGAATAAGTGTTCCATCTTATGGGCGTGAGAGTAGCAAGTATACCCATGCTTGCAGTTCTACTGTCCATATAATCTGATATTGTAATTATCGCTATAAAGTCATGTTACTTTTCAACACGTGCAGTTTCATTCCTTATTCACAAATCCTTCTAGGTGCTTTTTTTGTTCTTGAGTGTATAATTGAGTAACCAGACAGAAACACGTGAATACAGAGTTTATCTATTGAAAAAAATTTTTACATGGCTAAATCTTTACGTTTTAAGTATAGGAGTGGGTAGTTTGTCTTAAGTTCAGTTAATACATTTGGGCTACTCTTATAACGATGTCTTGAGAGCCGATAATGATGAAATGAGGTGAGAATGGAGCATCGCCAGAATGAAGGGGCGGGCGAAACGGGAGATCCCCGAGAAAATCCGCCAACAAGCGGCATCTTCCTGCACGATTCCCACTTGGGAACATCAGGGAAATGCCTGGCCGGGGACTGAACCCGGTCCACCTTGGGGGGAGGTGAGCTGTGTAACAGCTTAGCCACCGCGGCCACTTCATCTTAAGCGATTTTTATCATTTTTGTTTTATTAGTGGGCTGTAGAGTATAATATCATCTGCCTTGATGGCAGCAGTTCATGCAAAGTTCTATTTAGTAGTAGGTGGAGGTGTTCGTGTTTACTTACTTGTAGCATTGTTTGTTTGACTTTATGAGTTGTAGTCGTCTTCATATACTCAATCTGCTGCGACATATTTACAAACGAGACGAAGCATTCGACTTTATAGTAAAGAGCATACATTCATTCTTGTAAATGTTGTTTATATACTATGATTAGGCAAAAATACGATGTATCATAACACAAAGTTTATGTATTATTGTTAACTGTATTTTTGACGTGACAACGTCTTAAATTAGGTTGCGGCTGGGAGTCACTTATGAAAAAGTGTAACGCTCGGTAACGTTACGATGAGTCACCGAGGAGGGGTAATCAAGGGAGGGAAATGAGGGGAGGAAACAGGAGGGGAGCCGAGCCGGCCAAGGAGAAAGCCACCTTGCATGGAAGCAATTCCAAAGACGAACGACGCGGTGGAGCTAGCGTCGCAGTTTTACAATTAATAAATGTAATTAGACGAACCACAAGGAAATTAATAACGCGCTTGATAAATAAAGACGCTCTCGCATTACTAAAAAAATATGTTTAATGAATATTCGTTGCAGTGACAGATATTGTGTTTTTGACGTGACAACGTCTTAAATTAGGTTGCGGCTGGGAGTCACTTATGAAAAAGTGTAACGCTCGGTAACGTTACGATGAGTCACCGAACGAGAGAGAGGCCCGCCGAATGCCTTGCGTCTCTCTCCCACTCAACTATGATCGGTCTGCCGCGCGCGCAGCACTACGTTGTCACGTAAAATCTTCGCCCGTAAAACCGACTTTACAGGCAACCATTTTTAATGTGAAAATTCTTGCATCCCGCAAATACAAACAACTTCCTAATTTTTCAGTACTACTAGACATCTTGTCAAAATCTGATGGTGCCTGTACTAATAGGCCTACTATTAATCAAGGGTCTCAGTTGCACAATGTTGAACTTGCCTTTAGTGTGCCATCACTGTCAGACAACTTATAAATATTTTTTTACGATTGTGGTTACATTGTGGTGACATTCAGAAAATAAAACTGAATTTTTATTTTCGTTTTCCAACGATGAAATTACAGGTACAGTACATCGTGAGACTTAATTACCAATGCCAGAAATTTTTCTGTTTCGTGGCCTCTGATATGTTTTCTTTTTCTCTGCAACTGTAAATAATTTTCTTTTAACCACCATTTGAATTTCATCTTTCAGTTTTTTGTGTTACATCCTGGACATACCACATCAGGTAATATAACTGGGTTTACTGCCTCCGATTGGTAATTTGTTAGGATCTCTTTGATTCTAAGTCCTTTTGGTTGTATGCCACAAATAAAGAAAGGTACTGCTCAAGATTGGAGTTAAGCCTCTCGAACATTCCATCTGACTAAAGGTGTATGACTGTAGTTTTAGTATTTTTCTTCCCTATAATATTTGTTACCTACATTGTGCGCAGTATGCTTTGACTGTTGTGCTCAGGCTGGGTATATTTTCCCATTTTGGCAGACAGACAGATTCTTTCCACTATAGCAATAAATGCAAAGAGGACTCATTTAGCTGATCACTCCTAATACACTCATCACTTCATGTGGGTGACCTATCAAAAGATACAGGACCATGAATTTTTATCCTCCATGCCTTCAGCTATTCACCAATATTTTCTTTTTAGTCGAAAGAATGGTTTACATGACCTAGAAAGAGTATTTGTATTGCTGCGAAGGCATCCAGATCTGTTCTCTATTGAGAAATCGTATTCTTGAAGATGTATCCACCAGGCTATTTGACCTTCGGGTTTCTTGAAAATAAGCTCCTAGTGTAATGAAGTAAAGTCAGTACATAGAATAAAATATATGCCAGAAAAGTAGGGTTTGAAGTGTATAATTGCCTTCACCATGGCAATAATCCCCCTGCATGTAGCACATAAATTTCTCTCGGGTTTGTGCAATAACATACTGAAGTATCCTAGTGGTCTCTCCTTACCCAACCAGAATGATATAACACAGCTTCAATGCCTACATAACTAGCATAAGTATCCTAAATGAATGTGCCCTCACTTTTTGGGAATCCCAGGACTGAAGGAAATACAAAAATTTCCTTTAGCTCACTAAAGCAACTTCTAGCTCAGTGGTCCAATGAAATTTCTTTTTGCCTTAGTCAGTTTATGAAGTGGCTTAGCAATCGTAGAAAAACCAGGTACAAACCGTCGGTAGTCATATAAGTCCACAAATCTCCGAAATTTGGTTTAAGTAATTTGGTGTCGCCCAATTTTTTATTTATTTAGTCTTCTCGGGGTCTGTTTCAACCCCGTGGGCAGACACTTCATGTCTCATAAAATTTATAAAATTTATTTTATTTTGGAATGGGTGGCACTTCTTAAAAAACTAGTTTAAAGTAGAATGTGACTACTTCTTGGAATACAGAGTCTAGGTGTGATAAGCACTCATCAAATGATTTTGCTGCCACGATGATGCCACATAGGTAAACGTGAGCGATATATAAATAAAGGACATTTTCCATCAGGCATTTGAAATTGGCAGCAGCATTACACAGCCCAAAAGGCATAACTTTGAACTGCCAGGTTTCTTATTCTTGTACACAAAATGCAGTCTTCTCTTGATCCCCTGGGCCCACCTCGTAATGCCAGTTCCCACTGTTCATATTCAAACTAGAAAAACATATTTAACTTGTTACGCTGTTCAGTATATAATTTATCATTGGTAATAAATCACATTATTTTTTTGTTTCATTACTAAGCCTGTGATATAAAAAACCTCAAAGAGCCATCTTTCCTCCTAACAAGTAAAATTGGGAAGACCATGGACTAACTGCTGGTTCTATCACATCAAAATCTTTTCTTTTCTTAAAAATTACCTCAACTGAATCTTGTGGAGCTTGTGAAAGTCATCTCAATAGCTGCTTTATGGGCCTGGCATCTCCTGTACAATGTGGTAGCAGGTAACATTAGTCCTCCCAAGGTCATTTCGTTCACACGAGAAGGCATCCTTATTTCTTTGCAGTAATTCAGAGACAACCTTCTCCTGTCACCAGTTGAGGATTATCTTGTTCTTACTAGCAGTTCCTCCAGTAATTCTCATAGAGAACATTCAATCTGTTTTACTGTAGAATATTCTGAAATAATTGAAATTACATGTGTGACCTGCTTGCAAACCCCTATCACGGACCCATATACATGATGAGTGACACTATGAGGTATATGTATCATTCTAACTGGAAAACTGTCTAAATTTGAAGAGACCAAAGTCCTTGTTACAATGACACTGCCAGGTAGGAAACCACATTCATCTGCTGGCTCAATTAGACCTGAATGTCTGGCCAATTTTCCTTGACATCTGCCTGTAATGACAGTTTCACTAGAAGCTGGTAGCACATAGGGTTGACAACAGACTACTTGGCAGCTCATTGGCAAGGACGAATTCTGCTATGTTGACACCACTAACTCGGCACTGCCTACCCATAGCAGAACAAGTAGAGTAGCGATACAGCAGAACTGTCCACAAAGTTCAAGCTTTAAAATATATTTATCCCCTATTTCTGCAAAGTAAGTATCGTGCTCTAGACTAAGGTTGCCAAGCTTCAGGTTCACCCATATCTTACCTCTACCTGATGTAGTCTCACTAGTTGCTGCAATTAAACAGCAGTGTTCCATACTGTCTTTGGGCAATCGCTGGGGGGAAGGCACAAGGTTATATGATCATAATGCTGTTATGGTTCTCCCAATTTCGACGAACATTTGGGAAAGGAACATCATTCAGGGTCCCCTCCACCAGTACTGCATCTAATTACTGTTTAACCGAATGTACCTGTAAGAATATTGGGGCCTTCTCTATAGCAGCCACTGACCTTCACCTCCCAAGATCGGTATTTAAGGGTTTTCCGAATGTGTTGTACACTGAACTGCTGATCATTGTGTCTATTCCTGCTGTTGCTTCTGTTGCTACTTTTATGGAAGTAGGCTCTCAGGTGCCCCAGATGACCACATTGCCATCATACTCAGGCCAATGAGAAGGGGAGGAGGGTTGCGAATTTTTGTGGTGAGAACCCTGCAAACGACGTCCCTTATGGTCGTCTGCATCTCCTTCAAAGCACTCTTGATTCCATCGTCGTCTTCGTTCAGCGTCACTACCTGTACCGGACGTCAGGATGTGGGCCCTTCTCTTGTAGACTTCGCATGAAGGTCTACACACAACTATGGCCACTGCGTTTGGGTTACACCATCAAACACCCTCAAGGAAAGGTGCTTCGTAGAAACCCACCAGGCAGGCAAGCATACAGCATATTTCAAGGTTAAACAAAAGTGACGATGGTCTTAACCCGTTCTTTGAGGAGCCACAAACAATTGTTTAATTTAAATGCAATAAATCAAGTGATTCACATTATATGTATAATAGGTTCAGATATCTATGTAGTTACATTTTTTACGAAATTGTGTCCTTAAAATTCATATCCTGGGCTAACTGAACCGCTTCAAGTTCACTTTATGGATAACAAATGTTTCTGTTGCGATATGTGCGGCCGCACATGAAGAGAGTTTTAGGAGTTAAAATATGTTTACTGCACGAAAATCTTCTGTTGCGAAAAGAGGCTGCGTGGCTGTGCATTAGACAAATTCAAAGCAATCATATAGTTTATTACTGCACCAACAATATAATATTTTAGTTTGGTAGGTATACACAATTCATGTAGACATTGCAGTCATGTAAAAATCGCAGGCGCGATCACACTAAGCAGATTTTATTACAACTATTTGTGAAAATCGCCAATTTTTTCATGGACAAAATGTCACAATTATTTCGGAATCACTTATATGAGACCAGTTTAAATTCCTAAAAAAAATTATATTCCACATAAGTAAAATAAACATATAACCCAACTTATTTTTAAGGTGCTAGCATATGAAGTGATAACAGGTTCTTCATAGAAACCAGCAACCATATATACAGTTGAGTATAAAAGAATACCCCAAATTTGAAGGTCTATAATATAAAAACCGAAGAACCTACAACCTTGATTAACCAATCAAATGAACCATGGAACCATGAAGTTAGTTTACTATACTTTCATAAATGTTCAATGTGACCACCATGAACGGCTCGAACGACATATACGCGACAATCAAACTCGTTCCACGCTCTTGTCAGCATATCCGGTGTTACAGTTTGGATGGCGATCGTAACTCTCGGTTTGAGGTGGTGAGGGGGAAGCGAGCTCGCATTCGACATGACAATGTGAAGGGGATGGTCTGATATTTCCTTTATGTGCCCAGAACGAGGTATACGATGCCTTCATGTCTAAACTGGTTTATGTTCCATACAAATGGTAAGGTGAAACGGCACAACGCGAGGATGTGGGGTCAGGAGCCTCCACATGAAACCACCGAACACGAGCGCGCATCCCCCAAAGTGAACGTGTTTTGCGCTGTATCCAAAGACAATGTTTTCGGCCCTTTCTTTTTTCACGAGCCCACTGTTATTGGAATCCCTTATATGGACATGTTTACAGAGTGGTTGTTTCCTCAGTTAGAAGAGGCGGCTAGGGACTTAATTTTCCAGCAGGATGGTGCGTCAACCCATTCGTACCTAGCTGTTCGCGGATACCTGAACGAGACGTTTCCGCAACGCTGGATAGGTCGAGGAGCAGATCGTGACCAGGCTTTTCATCACCGGCCCCCAAGAAGCCCGGATCTTACCCTGTGCGGTTTTTTTCTACGGGGGAACATAAAGGATCAAGTGTTTCCTCAACCATTGCCGGTTAACATTGACGAACTCAAAATGAGAATTACGGACGCCATCAAAACCGTAACACCGGACATGCTGACAAGAGTGTGGAACGAGTTTGATTATCGCGTAGAAGTCGTTCGGGCCGCTCATGGTGGTCACATTGAACATTTGTGAAGATATGGTAAACAAACTTCACAGTTCCACGGTTCATTTGATTGGTCAACCAAGGTTGAAGGTGGTTTGGTTTTGATATTATAGACCTTCAAATTTGGGGTAATCGTTTATACTCATCCTGTATATGGTTTCAGTTTTCAGTACGGATACGAGTTTTTCAAAAATAAAGCAGCCATTTATGTAATTGCATTGCTTTATGGAAAACTGTCATATTAAACATAATTGTTTCATTATATAAGTAAAAATCAATCATGTAAAATGAATTGTGTGTTTAAAAAAATGCTGAATGAAATAAATAGAATGTAAAATAAAAATAAGCATTTAATTTTATCAGTGTGGAAATGGCCACAACTTCCAAGAAACCATAGGTCTGGAGCACTACAACCAAAGTGCCATATTCTGTTTGGAGCAGAGAAACGTCATGTAATCATTTTTAAAACTAAATTTTTTATTCACGTTAAAGCTCCTAATGTGATTTTGACAAAGAGATGAAGGTGGTCTAATTCACCCCCAAACATTACTTTCGAAATTAATTATATTACTCAAAAATCACATTTTTGAACAAAAAATTTCCAAAAAATTAAAATTGAGGAAAGTCGATTTGAATCCCTAAGATGCGGGAGCTGAAAGGTCCTCACAGAAGCAATAGGTATTTCATGTCCTTACGACGATGGTAGTTGCAACTGGCAGCCGCAAGCAGTTCATGGGTGATTCCCAGCTGACTCATCGCATGAAGTCTCCCTCCTTCAGTTCTTCGATGAGGGATATATTTTCTCGTTGGTAAGCGAATAATTTCCAACCCTTTGCAAAACAACCAGTAATTGTAGCCTATCGACGAGTTAATTCGGGTCATCCCAAAACACATAGACGAAATTCTTGTCACCGTCTATCTTCTTCAGAACTCCCTCACTTTTCAATGGTATGCCACTAATGTCTATTTTTTCGTGATCTTCGTCCTAATAAGCAATGGTCTCTGAAAAAGTGCGTGTGTGCGTTCGAGCAAAGTAATGTATTCCAGCAGGTCGGATTCTGTAAACTCCCTGGGCTCCTTGCGAAATAGATGTTCGTAAAGCCCGGGGGTTCAACCCATCTAGTATTCGCCTTCATGAATGATTCCACTTGGTAGAAACTCTATTTCATCAGCATCGAGAAACCATTTATCGTCAAACCTGTATACACTGTATTTCACATAATTACGAGATGTGTACGATCGTAGGTACTGACAAGCCAAAGCATTGGATTTGAGGGATTTCTTCTGTTTATTTTTATTGTGTGGCAAATCCGCATCCGATCGATCGTGCGGATCTGTTTGTGCAACATCACGTTTATACTTCTTCATAAGCTCAGCAGTATCGTCGATTTTGGTTTTCACGACCGTGTGTGCTCCATCGCTCTCCCTGAATACATCGAGCTGGCGAGTAATGGGTTTAACGATTTCTTCATTTATAATGTCGCGAGAAAATCTGGCACTCTTGGCGAGCAAATACTTGGAGCCAACCGACTGTATGCTCGATGCAGGTCGCTAGCAATGTCCGACATCGCAGTGAATAATAATGGTTATTGTCATGAGTCTACGACAAGCTATTTTCAGTTCTTTCCAGGCATTCGTTGCAGACATATAATGTGTCCCCGTTGTGTTTTTGAACATCCGTTTTCGTGGTGAGGCGGGTAACCGAGGTAACGAATGTATGCTGTGTGGAATCTTTCAGCACTTTCAAATTCTCTTCATTTGTGCCGATGCCACATTCTGTCTGTTGGTAATTTGTGGCCCTTGTAGGGGCCGGGTTGGGGCTGGGCTGTGGGTCCGGCAACCAGCCTGTAAAGGGTGTAAGGTGAAGGGACCAGGTGCCCTGAAAACCAGACTGTGGTGCTCCGGTCTGCACGTGTAAGGGGGGAACTAGGTCCTGGCAACCTGGTTGGGCTGACGTGACTACTGGAATGTCTGCTCTTGTCGGCCCATCCCCCGGCTCAAGCTCTAGCAGTAAGTGACCGGCGTAAGTGTAAGAGTAAGCTGGTGCGCGGCGCTCTCTCCGGCCTCTGTCGATTGGGTGTCCGCGCCGGCGAGCTCCGGTGGGGCCCGCTCATTGGTGATTGGGCGTTCCCCTGCTGCTGTGAAGGCTGCCGACTCAACTCCTTAAATGGAGCAGTGATGCGAATATATAGCCTAGCACTGCTCAAGTCCATCTCCACCTCCTCGCGGTAAGGGCTGGTAACATGGTGGCCACACCATGGCTAACGGAGTGAGGGCGATTGAAGGCGGTAACGGCCTGTCTGTGTAAAGATAACCAGTTACGGTGAGGTTATGTGCAGTCTACAGTGACTGTATATATTCTTCACCATGCGGTGAAGACCCGCGAACCGAATTGCACATCCCCCAGCTGAGGCTCGATCTGACAAATCGGGCTGATCTCGGGGTGGCCGAGCTCTAATGAAGGGGCTGTCTGGCATCCTGGAAGGGCTGGGTCTCCCTGGGTGGTAACTCAAGCATGCACGTCTGAAAATTGTGGGTACCCAGGGGATCAGTGTGAAAGCCCCGGCTTAGGCCGTGCTGATCGCGGGTCGGACTCTGGGTGGCATTGGTTGAACCTTCTGCTTAGAAGGAGATCTGGAGGTGTGTGTTTGCCTGGAGGGCTGAGTCTGTTGTGCCGGAAAAAGTCGGTAGCAGCTGCCGTGGAACGCAAGCATACTGGCCTGCCACAGACCGAGTTTCAAAGGGTTGATGCATACTAACGAAGGATCGACGGTCTAGTCCGCCTAGTAAGAGGACTCGTTTACAAAGCGGGTTTTGTAGAGTGGGGATAGCACTCGGCCCCATCAAGGTGGCAAGTAAGGATTCAACTCCTTGCACTGCTGTTGACAGGTGAGGTGGAACCGCCCTCGGGTGGAGAACCTCCACCCAGTGCGATTGGAAAGAGGAGCGTATTCTCTTTCTATTGAGAGCATTCAACTGCTCCCAATTAATGAGCTCTGTTCAAGCTCACTAGACATGTTCTGGATAAAATGCCTGGCTGACTGCACTTCCACATCATGATACCTGACGTGATCTGTCGTGACAGATATTACCTGAAAATCCTGAAGCCGAAGTGCACTCTATATCTATGCTCTGAAATAAGGTCCCCTGTTATACCATTGTGGCTCAGGTACAGGGGGGAGCGCTCGGAACGCTGCACGAGATTGCAGAAAACATGTTCGTAATTTGTATTTGAACACTTGTTATGTGCCCTACTGGCAGATTTTTGCCATTCCTTTTGCCTGCACTTGGGGCAATTGGGACCTAATCTGAGCCACGAGTGGTATTGTCCGCATCGTCTACAAAGCATTGAATGAATGGAAGCCGTTGATGAGGCCCAATGGAAAAATGCAAATATGGAAGCTATAACCATGGGTAAAAAATGATCAATGACTCTACCTAAGGCCATATCCAACAGGAGGCTAAAGTGTGCCAATGTGTCGCAGCAGGAAGAGGTGCTAATGAAATATCAACCTCAACATCCGCTCACAAATGAGGATTTAGAATGGTGTTCGCGCAAATTGAAGGTACCTAATTTCCACGGAGTGTTTATGCGAGATGATTTTCCCCCTAAACCCTGAGGTAATGACTGTGCCATAATCAATCTAGAATGGAACTGTGGACTCTTGTGTCTTTGATTATTCATTCGTTCGTGTAAGTAATTGAAGAAAATGGTTATACATAGGCAGGAAACCATCAATCATGTCGATAACACTTGCCTTTACAGGTAGTAACTTTGAGCTGTGTGTGGTACACTTCCCTCCATTCAACCAGGAGGGGGAATGTTGCATAAATTTTGTCCATTTTCAAACCTACAATGTGATATAGCACATCGATAATAAAAACTGGAAAACATATCAAGTGAAAAATGGTAATATCTCCCACTAGGTATTATTGCCCATTGGCTCTTACAAGCTTGACGAGATTGCTAGATACATTTAAGAATTCCTGTCTCCCAACACAGAATTCGAATTAAGTGAAAATTCCAATACTCTGAAGAGTGTCATCAAATTATGTGAAGGTATCGACTTTACGAAACCAATTTCCATCTGAAAGAAGCTGGGGTTCGAGCCACATGTATCAGAAGCTGGCAAAACCCACGAATAGTCGCAATCCGTAAAGATCTTACCTGTTATTGCGATATGAATAAACTGCAATTTGGTGAGTCGGACTTACCTCAATGGTAGGCTGAGCAAAACGCTGCACGATTTTTCGCCTACGGTACCTCCAGGTTTAAAACTGATCTTGGCACCACAAAGTATCATTAACATTCCCATAGTTGCGAACAGAGCACACAATTTCAGCGTGCAGAGTTTATGAACTTTCGAAATGAAGAAATCACCCTACACTTGCATTTGAGAATATGGGAATATGTTCTAAGGCGACCAGAAACAATAAAACAAAGCACTGCATCAAACCGGCTATCAGTACAACACAGGTAACCAAGGTGTTAATACATGCTAACGAGATTTTCCTTCACAGCCTTGTCTTCGAGGTCAATCTCCATGGAATATTATATAAATGTCGGCGATCCAGTCGTGTTTGAAGAAAACATCATGAAAGTGGAACTTCACACACATCATCCACTCCTGTTCGGGCCATACACATTACCATCAGAAGTTCGGATAGTGGTCCAACACCAAGATATCGGCAATCTTCCTTGTCAGTCATTCTTGCGATTCAGGTGGACAGTGATGAAAGAATTTGGATCCAACCCGGCATCGACGAAAACTAAGAGAATTATAATTCTCCAACTTTTCAATCGCATTATGTATATGCTCAAAGGTGTCGAGGTGGAGCGGATGAGAAATGTTGGCATAACGACCACGATAAAAACTACCTCTTTCTCACCCCGAATTAGCTGTCTGCAGCCGAGACTGTAGACTGGGGGATAGAAGATTACTACAGACTTTCTATATACACTGGAGGGAAATTCGAGGTCTGCATTCTTCTAGAAATGTTACTGGGATTCGCCAAATAATACACGCAAATTATCATCAATTCGAAGCAGGATCTGGTACTGCTCCTTGCCAATGCACACGCAAATTCCATCGTGCGAACGGAAGAAAACCTGGAGACAGGGAAACTGAAACTAAAGTCTATCAAATGGATGCTGCCTCATGTTTAGATGGAAGATGGCAAAAACATCTATGTAGCATTCATCATGGGGCTACACACCAGAAGGCAGCACAATGGGAGAATGAGCAGTTCGCAGTTCGTGTTATTTCAAATAGAAAAAGTGAAAATATTTCTGAATAGTGAAAGTTATCCTTTCATATACATAAACATTAACTTTGAAAATGGTCAGTACCTGCTCCCAGTGTCATCTCTCGGCACGTAAAGGAAACATCAGACCGTCCCCTTTACATTGACGTGTCAAATGCGAGTTCGCTTCCCCCTCATCACCTCAAACCGAAAGTTACGAACGCCATCCAAACTGTAACACCGGACATGCTGACAAGATCGTGGAACGAGTTTGATTATCGCGTAGATGTCGTTCGGGCCGCTCATGGTGGTCACATTGAACATTTATGAATCTATGGTACACAAATTTCACGGTTCCACTTTTCATTTGATTGGTCAATCAAGGTTGTAGGTTGTTTGTTTTTGATAATATATACCTTCAAAGTTATGGTATTATTTTATACTCAGTCTTTATAACAATATACTCCATGTTTGAAGGGGTGTCTCGTCGCCAAAAGGATTAGAAATTGATTGCATGGGAGCTCTCTGGTGGTAGATGCTAAAAAAAATAACTAGCACACTTTACAGTGTCCAATACTGGAACAAAATATGTGCTAAAGATGCCATTCTGTGGCCAATGGGCAGATACAATTGTTTGGTATCGGTGGAGGGATATTTTGTTATGTAAGGGGTGAATGGTGGGTGTAGTAGTGTTAGTAGTGGGAGGGTGTCTATTGGAAAAGTTATTATATTTTTAGAATTTTTTGCGATACTCTCGATTTTTGTATGATTGAGAGGATTGGGCAGGAGGAGGGAGTGTTGGTAAGGGCAGTGGGGTGACTGCGAGGTTAACGTTATATTCTCCTCGATTTTTAGATATTTTTTCGATTTTTTCTATTTGTTTAGTAATTGCCAGAGAAAGGAGGGTTGATGAGGGGGCGAGGTGAAACTGAAGAGTGGTTTTTGCGAGGGGTGGGGTGGCGGTAGGGGGTGACGATATAGTATGTTGAATATGGTGGTCTGGGGACGGGGTCATGTCCACTGATCCTCCCCGATCCGCTGGACTTGAATCGGAGCATCGAATTCTCCTTTACTGCGTTGAGGATTAAGAGGCTCATTCTGCCAAGAGCCTCGAATCGTCATGCTTCTCTGAGGACTTTCGACTCTCGCATCGCGTAGCTTCGAATCCGCTTTCCTTATTTTTCCATATTTTTTTTGTGAAAAAAAGTGATTTTTTGGTAAAATAATTAATTTCAGAAGTGAATTTGGGGTAAAACAAACCGCGACCGCTTCGTCAAGCGAGTTGACAGGCGAATCCTGAATCCTGAAGCATGATACTTCTGCCCAACTCATCATTTTATTTCTACTTTTATAGTCTACTTATGAGCAGTTATTACTATACAGCCAGTACTTGAATCGCATTTTTGCTTTTGGAGGTTTTCTCTATGGCATTGATTTATTATTATAAAAACATTAATTAGCAGTTTTCTCATGTTTTAAATCATAAAATATGTAATCTTTAAAGTTTAATAGACATGGTAATGCAAGATTTCTGTGAATATTTAAATTGGCCGTATTCATTGCTTAAAATAAGCGTTCAGGACGAAAATACTGAAGCCAAACTAATCCCAGAAAATAAATGACAAAAAGTTACGAAATATAGAAAATTTCGCAGCCAGTAAACATTAACCAGCAAGCGAAAATCAACTGACTGGTCAAAAACAGTTATGTTCAACATCCACCACAATGTACAATAATCGAAATGATTATTTCTCTGGCCACAAGCATCATACTTGGCAAACATTTGACCAAACCTCGCTTGATGAACGAGAGAACAATCATACTTATACAAAAAAGTGCATATTCCTAATTGTTGCGACAGTTTGAGGAGAATTTTACTGTAGAAAAGTTTGGTGCATAACATAGCTCGTCATTTCTTCGATTAAATAAAATTGGCAAAACCTGGATGAAGAGAAAACAGCCCAGACTGTTAAACTAGATCATCAAAATTTCACCATAGACCCAACAAACTCAGATAAATGCTATTTGCTAGGGATTTCCGAGGTCCACACACAGATCCATTTAAGTACTAAACCATGAACCGTGAGTCATTATTCTGAAAAACCTTCCATTTCTTCACAGTAAAATTGTGGTTTTCTTCCTGTACTTTTACACATGATGTCGACTATTGATGTATGTGATCAGTGACTTCCTAGCAATGTCATGTCGAAACCATTAAATAATGTCATCTCCTGACGGACAGTCCTATCACTGGTCTCTGTACTTGAACTGTGTGTTGAATCCCTGTGCAATGTTGCCATGGTTGTCACGAGTTATTCACACAATATACTTCAGAGTTCACTAGCCATGATTCGTTGGATTCTTGGGCTCACCAGAGCGATGCTTGTGTCGAGTGCTTCCATGACGTGAAAAGGAAAGGAAATTAAGAATAGGTTGGAATTTGCGAGGATAATGCTGTCAGCAGTGAAGTAGTTGATGAGAGGTAGTATGTTGAAGAAACTTGCCAAATGAGGTTTTCCTCCTATGTATCCTAGAGCATCAATGGAGTGGAGAGGTTTGGGTGGTTCTTAACATTGAGGTCTTGGGAGTCAATCCTAGGGCATCAGCCATTCAATTTGTCCCTGGGTTGACACGAGATACGTCCCAGGGCATACTATAGTTTGGCCTACCATTCTCCTGGACCTAACAACATTATATCGAGAACGGTAAACAACTGGTTGTTGGCCCCCTGTACGCCCTGCTTACTCATTTGCAGTAAGACAGAAATACAAGGCAGTGGTTGTTCAGTAAGAACATAAGAAGGTTTGGGAGGACTCCCAGGTTTGTGCGGCTATAACTGTAAGCAGCTGTGAGTTGCATGTGACAAATAAGATAAATAAATATTACAAGTGAAACCATGGTCAGTTCGATACAGGAATATTCTGTAGTAATGCTGGGAAAGCAATATCGATACTTAATTAAACTACAAAAAAGTAATAACTAAACAATATCAAAGATCGGAAGAATCGATCGTGACTAGCAATTCATTATCACATTCCCTATAAAAAAATCATTTAATTTAAAATTAATAAATATAGTTTTACAATTTATATTATCAGAAAAGAAAGATAAAATCACTTGTAAAGAAGTAATTAAAATTAGATAACCAAGTGGTTTACAAAATGTTAAAATCACAAAAACTTATTGGTGCAGAAACTATTTTAAAAATAATTTCCGACATTGTATAGTCTCTCAGCCACAGTGTTTTCCATTGCCTGTGTCAGAGTGACTTTAAAATTTATTCATAGTTTCAATGTTGTTGAAATATAAATCTGGGGAACTATGCATAGAGTGTTGAGAGTTAAGAGTTGGAAGATTTGGGTGGCTCTTAACAACGAGGTCTTGAATGCCGATGAGGGTGGAATGAGCTTACAATGGACCAGCGCCGGAATGAAAGGGCAGGGGAAACGGGAGATCCTGGATAAATTCCGCCGACCAGCGGCATCGTCCGGCATGATTCCCACTTGCGAAAATCAGCGTGTGACCCAGGTAGGGATTGAACCCGGTTTGCCTTGTAGGGAGGCGAGCAGTCTAACCGCTCGGCCATTGCGGCCTGTACATGGAGTATACTTGGACAACTTCATCGCTGTGGGTTTTTCATTGGGGAGGGAAATATAGTTTTAAGCTCGATGGAAAATTCTTAAAAATAAACTATCCCTGGCCTATCTTTTAAACATTTAATTTTAAACATAACCAAATAAATAAACATCTAGTTAACAGGTACTTAATTATAACTGATGCATATCGACATTGGCACTCCATGCGGAAAAATTCCGATTTCCTCAAGCAAGAGTGTATTATGAAAGACCAGCCAAGGCGTCGAACTCGCGGAAGCCAACCTCAGTCATCCTCCCAACATGAAGAAGTGTGTTACAACAAAACTGCTGTACCCACCGTGGCCATATTCAGCCATCGCTGTGGACCTTATTCAAGAAAATGAATTGTCTTCTGCCTAGACGAAATACCCTTATATTCGAAAACTCGTCTACACCTTTTGAGGTCTAAGAACCAACTTATCGGTCTGATCATAACCTTATATTACAACTTATGTGCCCATGCCGCTGGATTCAGAATGTGTGAAGCAGTTAGGGACGCAACACACGAGCATCACATTGCAGTTGACCGCAACGATATCCTGACGATGAGGCTTCTTGCACTTCCTTTACGGAGCGGCATTTACCATCACCTGCAGCGCAGCCAGTTCTATTAGAGTTTTGGTACTTAATGGAATGACGTGCCTCTCTCCGTATTCACCGCAGAAGTCATGCCAAAATTTTGGAAATGATTTAAATTTTTTGTCATTTACTTAACCACTTTCACTTTACTCCTTCTCCTCTTTCTCCTCGAAGCCTTCCACCGTGCCTTTTGATTTCTCCTCTCATACCGAATCCCTCTTCCTTTTATCCTTATACTCCTCGGAGCCAATACTCCATATTTCGGGATAGGTTATTCACTGATCCTATAAGCATTGCTATTAATATTTCTTCAGCAGAGGCCATGTTGGCAACAAAAATTGACGAGTTTACCGCACGTGTGCTATGTTCGATAGCCAGTTGCGCCTTGCCGGTGTGTCGTGGACGGTCCCACAACGGCATGCAGGTACCAATGTCAAAGCCGGTTCCCCGTTGCGGGGAGTTGATGATGAACGAGACGCGTGTCAGGAACAATATCTAAGATATGAACCCCTGAACAGTAACATCAAAATATCCTTACTATCAACGGCAATTTGACGCTCATGGGATACATCCCACTTTCGCGATGCATAAGGTAGACACAACAGAGCGAAAATTGTCCAACTGTCTAAATACAGGTGCAGCTCCGAATAATGCTGTTATTGGGGACACTGGTGTTGGTAGCTGTTAGGTCCTTCGACTCAGTNAAACCCTACGCAAAATGCTAATGCATTTTAGTTCCTCTTAGCGAGCGGAAAAATTTCTAAATCACCCCACGTTCAATGGGAATGGAAAAAAATTAGAAACGTGGCAATGCACCACAAGGGTTAATTCATGTTTTCATGTTTTAATAATTATATAATATTTGTCATAGTTATTTGGTTTATTAATATTATTGTTTATCTAACGATTAAGTCATTCATATAAAGGTATTCAAATGCACATCTTAAATTTAATTGTTTGTATATAAAATTTCTTATTATTTTTATTACTAGAAATGATAGCTATATTTTCGCCAAAAGCTAATTATTTTATTAATATATTTGAATTCCAGCTCTATAAATTGTCAGATAGAATTATAACAAATTTCCAATTTACGACATTAAATTAATAAAAACACAGATAGAGTTTAAATTTCTGATACAGCTATGCAGAAGTGCTGAGAACCCTGAAAATGTGCATCAGATTGTTTACGCTGTTACAGGATCCAGATGATAATTTTACAGACAGCGAAGAAAGCAGCTACGGCGACTGCAGCTGGAAGGATCGTGACTGCGCAGGTGGCACACAAGCACAGGTAAGTGCAATAAAATGTTATTTTGCAATTTATGACTACACAGGTTATAACAAAATAACTCCGACACCTCACGACTGCAGGATTGCGACGAAAAAAAAAATGACATTGACATATTTCCATTTTTCGCACAAAGTAATCTTAGTGGGGTATTTACTGATTTGTAATTCGGTGATAAATACGATTTTCTGTACAAAATACATGTCGAATGATTGGAAAAAGATTCTCTGTGTTTACTGTTCTGATCAACACATCGTTTTTGAATTCGCTCCTCTGTAAGGAGTTCTTTTCCTTGACCGGCTCGGCTGCCCTCCTGTTTTCTCGCCTCATTTCCGTCCCTTGATTTAACCCCTCCTTGTACATCAGCTTTTTGTAATTCAGGGGCTAGTTTATATAAGTTGTTACACACCTTGTGCAGCATTATTTCTACGACTCATTCTACGCCTGTGAAGAAGATCGTCGGGTTGACGTCTGCTAGAGCTAATTTAAATTGTAATATGAGCTAAAATGTTCAGTTTGCCCGCCCGTGGACGAGAGTGCTATGAGACGCCAGTTTAAATAATGAAGTTGCGTGAGCGGCTGATTATGCTGGAGCTTGAAAAACGGTGAGTCGTGGTCGCAGCTTTTCATTTGTGGCTCAGTTTAGTTTTTAAATAATTGCGTGGCGTAGTATTGCGTTTGTCTTCGGCTTTGCAGTGAGTGAGATTTTTTTCTAAATTCCGGTTTTGGACGCCTGCCTAAATTGTAGTTTCGGCCTAAATAATTTCTTGCATCTCCGTATCTGCCCAATCATTTACTTAAATTTTAACTGGCGCTACTGTGCTACCACGACTTATGCTTTGGGCGTAGTCTGTTGAAGTGTTCTTACTGTCGTCGTCAATTACTTTATTCGATAGAACTATGGTTAGGGTCTACGGACTGCCTCCATCAATTCACATTTTAACGTAATATTTTATTTCAGTTTTTAACTTCTATTTATACCAAAAGTAGGCTTTACTGGACCTGAAACGCTACCCTCCTTTGGTCAAGTTGCTCCTCTAAATATCTTGAATTTATCTAGTCATCAATGTAACTATTTGTATTTTAGAAACGTTTTAATATAGCTCTGCTTGTTTTGTCAATTAGATATTTATTGTATATTTTTGAATAACGTAATACTTTTGAATAAGTTATCGCGCAGCAATTTAATCATTTGTATGAGTGTTTGAAGTATTTCTAGTCAACAGAGTTACTTTTAGATATTTTTTAAACCTTTTACACTACTTGGCTTGTTTGCTCGTTAATTATTTATTCTACTATTGAGCTATGCAAATACTTTGAAAGAGCAATTTAATCTATTTGTATGAGAATTTTAAACTTTTTTTTTTTGCATTGTGAGCCTTTGGCGTTTAGAATTTTACATGTCATATTTTTTTGTAAATGTTCAATGCAAATGTTTAATCCAAAGGTACTGCTTCCTTGTAAAATAGTGTAAAATTATAAAATTACAGAGTTTGAAACTGAAATCGTCTTTGTATTATTTGTGCTACGGCATAGCGTGCAATTTTGTAACATTGAAGCAAATTCAGTTATTTTACGACTGATTGTTAATAATCGTATATTTTCTGAAAAAAAAAATGTTTATGAAATTTTATGTATCACGATTTCCTAGGAGATTTACGTATACATTAATTGAGGATGATATATAATACTTTTGTTTGGGTGACTCGTATTATATTCGCAGTTTCTTGCAAGACATCTAGTGTATGGTGTCCTGGTTATATGTTAATTTATAAGCTCGTATTTATGAGATTTACTCTTCTGCACTTATACCGAGGCGACATGTCATAAGATACCTCCCAATATCGTGTCGGACATCCTTTTGCCCAGCGAAGTGCAGCAACTCGACGTGGTATGGACTCAACAAGTTGTTGGAAGTCCCCACAGAAATACTGAGCAATGCTGCCTCTATAGACGTCCATAATTGCGAAAGTGTTGCCGGTGCAGGAGTTTGTGCACGAACTGACTTCTCGATTATGTCCCATAAATATTCTATGGGATTCAAGTCGGTTGACCTTGGTGGCCAAATCATTCGCTGGAATTGTCCAAAATTTTCTTCAAACCAATCACGAACAGTTGCGGCCCGGTGACATGGCGCATTGTCATCCGTAAAAATTCCATCGTTGTTTGGGTACATGAAGTCCATGAATGGCTACAAGTGGTCTCCAAGTAGCTGAACATAACCCTTTCCAGTCAATGATCGGTTCAGTTGGACCAAGAACACAATCCATTCCATGTAAAAACAGCCCACACCATTATGGAGCCACCACCAGCTTGCACAGTTCCTTGTTAACAACTTGGGTCCATGGATTCGTGGGGTCTGCACCACACTCGAACCCTACCATCAGCTCTTACCAACTGAAATTGGGACTCATCTGACCAAGCCACGGTTTCCCAGTCGTCTAGGGTCCAACCGAAATGATCACAAGCCCAGGAGAGGCGCTGCAGGTGATGTCGTGCTGTTAGTAAATGCACTCGAGTAGGTCTTCTGCTGGCATTGCCCAGTACAGCCAAAGTTCGCCACACTGTCCTAACGGACACGTCCGTCGTACGTCCCACATTGATTCCTGCGGTTATTTCACGCAGTGTTGCTTGTCTGTTAACACTGACCCTTCTGCGCACACGTCGTTGGTCTCGGTCATTAAGTGTAGGCGGCCGGCCACTGCGTTGTCCATGGTGGGAGGTTATGCCTGAAATTAGGTATTCTCGGCACACTCTTGACACTGTGGATCTCGGAATGTTGAATTCCATAACCATTTCCGAAATGGAATGTCCCATGCGTCTAGCTCCAACTACCATTCCGCGTTCAAAGTCTGTTAATTCCCGTCGTGCGGCCATAATCACGTCAGAAACCTTTTCACGTGAATCAATTTACTACAAATGAAAGCCCAACCAATGTACTGTCCATTTATTATACATTTTGGACGCGATACTACTGCCATCTGTATATTTGCATATTGCTATCCCATGACTTTTGTCACCTCAGTGTACTTCAGGTCATATTTGATACATTTATGAAGGCTCTTCGAAAATGTAGGGTTCATAAAGCTTATACATGAAGAGATTTATTTAATTTTTACGTGTTGTTAATCTTTAGTCATTTTAAGACCTATTATTGTGTTCAGTAGTATTTTGATAAATCAAGTTCTTCTTTCCTGTGAAGGCTGAATGATTGCTGATGTTTTAAAAATATTCTAAATAATAATTAGAGATTATTATTTGGGACAAAAACATTTATTTCCATAAATATAAATTATTGTTAATTTTTCGTTTGAATGAAATAAATCTGTATAAATAACGAATTCGACAAAAGGGCATTGCAACTCCAATAGAAAATTTAATAATAATGAAGTACATTTACGAATTTCTTAAATTTCATGCATACCCGATCAATTCAGAGAGACTCAATTATGTTATCTATAAATGATGCCATCGCTATTATAGTTCACATAGACTGAGTTATGTTTATTACAACAGTGGATTTTAACTATATGTTTAATGTTTAAACAAATATAGTACAAAATTTTCTTTATCTGAAACAGTAAAGACCTAAACATGAACCTCTTTTTTATCTGATTTTCTAACCCCTCTATGGCGGTATTAAATGTTTCATTTAAATGCAAAATATGTTGTTATTTTTCTGGTACTCTAACCGAACATTAATTTCGTATTGTATTATCTTTTGTCGGAGCAACTGTTTCTGCAGATATCGATTTCAGTATATATTCCACAAACTTATTTTTAAAGTCTTCGGCCTCATGCAAACGTATTTCAGAATGTCTCCGTATAGTAATCGAAAAAATGGGTAAACTAGAGTTATAAAGTAACTAAATTATTTCCTTTTCACAGAATTAAAGTTTTCATTATTACATAAAAATGTGCTGTATGCAATGAATGCTTACTTTCCAAAAGTTTTCTGTTTAGAACAATGATTATATATATTAAGCAGTGTACTCTTTTACTTGCAAAAAGGGTTTTCTTTTTGTGCTGGATACATACTAGGTGCAATAAGCAATGCACGTATTCCGAATAACATGTGGGAGTTTTTCAAAGTGAGCCATTAGTAAGGAAACTAGCTTTTCTTAATTTAACTGAAACGTCTAATGGCTTGTCAACTACGATACATGAGAATACATTTTTTGTCAATTGCGTTCCCTTAATTTTTTTTCTCTAGAAGTTACTTGAAAATACAGTTCTCCAAAAATTTGATATATAGTTTATAGAAGAACCCTAGTAGCAACATACGTTGGCCCGTCGTTGTTGCTTTATTGGAAAGATTGCCTAGATGTTGGGCTGGTGCACACACTTTGATAGAACGTTGGCGGAACGGAAAATCCCTTCAAAAATTTGCTACCACGAAAATGTTACGAGATTATATACCACCCTCCAGGCCATGATGCTACTAAATAAAATAATGCCACAATCTATTGAAAGATATATTTTTAAAATTTTAATAGTTGGTTGATGGTTGGTAATAAGTTGGTTTACATGATGTTCGTAATAGGTGTGTATTTTGCTGTTAAACCAATGTTAGGAAAAAATATTTTTTTGAAATGTATGGAACAATCTTTTAAAATTAATACAACGATATATTTTTATTTAGAACAATACGAAGGTTCTTCATGACTTAAGATATTTGTTTTAAAAATATGTTCAGTTAACCAACTTAACACAATTTAAATAGAAAAATGTTGTGCCAATGTAAGAACACAATGGCTGGTAATTGGTACTAATTGTTACGTTGGGCCAACATTGTGCAACCTACATTTTCGCAAAAAAGGTATTTGCCATATTTATAATAAAATATAACTATAATTTTCGTATGATTGTTTGAAAGGAATGTTTTTAACACACAGACCACGTATTATTTAAAATTGACTTTGTTAGTGATATGTTGGTCACTTGTTGGAAAACATTCTGTCGGCATTTGTTATGTAAACACTTGTTAGGCCAACACTGTACAATAAACATAAATTCTCTATTAGAAAATAATCGTTTTAAATGAAAAATATTCATTTTCACGGCATATAAAGACTTCCCAAATTTAATTGTTTTTAAACTGTGTTTTCACCTTCATGTATCGAGAAATGGTTGTGAACATAACTGTTGACGAGGGGTACTTTTTTACATTGGGACAACACTTCACTGCTGACATTATGTCAGCATAATACATTAATAACATTTTTTTTAATAATATATATAATTCATTTCATTTGCAAAATGTTTCAGGCTTCTTAGCACAGCGAGTCTTTTAAATAAATTGTATCTGTGTTTGGTTGCGTATTGTATATTAGTTGGAAAATATACTCCTGTAAGGGGTATGTTTGAACTCAATTTCAAAGTAGTAAAATCTGAATTAAATTCAGAAAAAAAATATTACAATTACAAAGTATATTTAAATTCAGTACTATGGTATGTGTTTATTGCTTCAGATGTTGCATGAAGTCACAGTAGTTGAATGGATAAGACATTGGGCTGGCAATCTACAAGGCGTATATCCAGTATCCACCAACAAAGTTTTCATGCCATAATGTGAAGCGAAAAGGGGTTTTTTGTCTTAGTTAGTGGGTAAAATCTATTTAAAACAATGGTAACTAACGTTGGCAAACTGTTGTTTATTGATTGGCATTATGTATGCAATAACACATCTTACCAACACATTAACGACATCGAAACATGTTAGTAAATTTTTGGTTGGCAAATGAGAGTGTGAATACCTTTTTAAAAAAACACTACTCTAAAAGTGTGCACACAGCAAGAATATTATGTTAGGCTGATGTTGTATTTCAGTTGGCAACCAACGTATGTCATGTTGAGTCAACATAGTATGCCAACTTTGGTCCAACGGTAGAGCCAAACGTTGGGCCAATGCTACTGGGGTAGTTCTCTAATTAAATAATGTTTACTTGCTACTGGCAAAAAGAATCTCCAAAGTAATTGTACATAATGTGCTGTATATGTTCAATTTTCAGAAATTTTATTAAATTAAACACCAAAATTTTGATCTAGAATAATTACTTAAAAATCGCACGCTGCAGTTACGAGCTTGAAGACCTTCTTCAGCACCAAATTCTCGTATGTTGGGGCGTTGGAAATAATTGTTCAGCGTTTGTACCATTCAGTGCGCATCCAGTTATTTTGTTTTTATCCGTCTGTATTTCCAAAGACAGGTAGAAAGCCGACCTAGCTAATCTTTGGTAGCATGTACACCGGTATAAATTCTTTGAATGCTAAGCTAATCATAATTTTCCCATGTGCCATTATCACTGCACCGAGGCAAAGCAGACTCCATGTTGAAGTTACTAGTTCCGAAAAAAAAAAAGTGAAACACGTCCCAAAGCAGGAAGCGAAATTTTTGCAATTGGCGGGGTTATATTATACTATTCGCTCAATTTGGTTGTAGGGATCAAAAGATTCCACCAGTGCATGTGGTAAAGGTTGGAGAACAGCACACTGATTTATTCACATCATTTCACTGGCTCACCGCTGCATTTGGGTCGCTGCTGCAACCAAATTATTTCCTTCGCCATACCACCACCACCACCTCTGGTATGCTAATCACGCAACTAGTGGTACCTCCAGGTCATTTTATACCACTTTCCTCTTCTTTGATCTGATTTTGGAATAGTTAGCGTCATACGTGTTCCAAATATTCAAGGTTTCATCGAAAATAAGCACAAAAATTACGGTGTCGTGGTTCCTACACAGATTACGAGCAAAGTTACCTTCCACCAATATATACAAAGCACATAAACACCGATAATATCGACTGCAATATTGAAATGTTTCAGGTTAAAATACTCATGTGCGATGCTCTAACTGATGACATGTATTGCATACAATTCAGAAAAAATGCAGATTCGAAAAAATAAATAGAAAAATGTAATGGGAAAATCTATGAAACCATTATTTTACCTCCTCTAAGATATATGTTGTGATGGGGTGAAACGAAATATTTTTTTTTTATTCTGGCGTGTATATGAGTTCCAAAGAAGATAAACTGAAGACGTTCTACGCCTTTTTTTTTATTGCGAATTCCAATTATTCAGGAGGTATGGCACGAGGTTACTACATTTGCTGCATACATATTGCTTAAGATACTTAATTTACATAATATTCAACTCGCGTGTCACTGTAATGCAGCCATTTTGCAGCTATGTATATTCACTTTCTATATAATATTTACTATTTGTCCTCCATTCCCGGTTACACATTCTTCTTCGTTCGCTACATAAATAACTTGTTAGAGAGACATTATACAATCAAGAGCCACAAAATATAACTGTGATACCTGCCTAATGCTATGTAAGTTCACCTCTGGATTGCACATTTGTAAAAAAAACGATCGGTCATGGACATAAAGATGTATTGCATAGACAACGGATGACATGCCTCCTCAATAACAGTTCATAATTCTTCATTACTCTGAGAGAGTCGAGCGTTGCTCTGAATGATGTATTGGGGAGCATTCCATGTGTGTCCACGAACATCAAAAAAATTCCTGTTGATAGAGTGTCTTGACAAGACACCAAACACGGAAGAGTTTTCTACCAATCCAAATTAGGTGATTCTGGACATGTGTAGTTATGCTCTTCCTGTTGGAAGTGGCCAGACCTTTCAGGATGAACGTACGACAAGAATGGGTGTAACCTGTCCGTAAGGATGTGCATGTCACGTTTGACATTCACAAACATTTGTATGCGTATAAAGGTGGTTAGTGAGTGTCCTCTGAACACGCCTCAGAATGTTGCGAATTCACTGCTCGATGGCACAGTCTCTTGTTGACGTACAGGACCCATAGATTTATGATGTTTCTTCTGCATTCGAACTCTTCAGTCTTATATGCATTCCCAGTCTTAGAGTGTCCAATGGGACGTGCTATCGTGTCCAAAGAAAGCTCTGTGTCGTGTATTTAGCAAGGACACTGGGGTTGGACATCGGCTACTAAAGCCTATGTCATGCAAAGCGCGTTGCAGAGAAGTCACACACATGTTCGTCGAGGACTCAGCACTAAATTATGTCATTTTCGACGTTACTGCGCACTTGGCAAACATGACATGCAAGTCGATGCCAGTTACTTTCATCCGAAGACTTTTGCTGCTTTTGTACGTTTGATGTTTTATTCCATTTCTGAGTTGAGGTATACTGTTGAAATGATTTAACATGGAAATCTAAACTTCGTCTTTATCCTTGAAAATCTACGGCCTGTATCACGAACTCTTTCTGTAGCACTGCATTGGCATTCTCTTAAGTTATACTTTCGTGCAGTTTTTATAGTGCAGATAGTTTGTAATTGTTTTATTTGAAAGAGCTCTCTATTACAATACAATTAAATATTTTTTTGTTCTGTACTCCGACTTCTTAAGAGTTGAATTTGTCTTTCAACTTAAAACAAAATCACATTTGCGTTTTTCTGCCAACTTTATATTTTTAAGTGTCTTTCAACGCATGTTTATATCCTGTGTTCAAAGAAATAAAGTGTATCTGCTTTAGTTTCACCACTTTCTCTATTGTCCATTAGAGACTGGCTTAGTTGTTAGTATGACATTTCCTCTTCTGTACCTGTCTTCACTTTGGTTCACACAGGCAATCGTTAATAATCAAAATCTATAGTTCCCTGTACACGTTATCTGAAATAACTGGGCATTCAAATTCTACTTACAAAATACAATTATTCATCACTCCTAATTACAGATAGTGTATCGATTATGGTGCCTAAGCATATAGAACCACATATCGATAATGCTTGTCAGATTGATAATATCTCTTATATATTTTTGGCATTAATAAATGCTACAAATGATAATTGTTAAATAGGATTTTATGTTTCTGGCAAGAACTTACTCTCCATGCAGTGAAAACGTGCGTGTTTGGCAATGCCAATTTTCAATTCAGTCTCGATTAATATGTGCATGTCATACTCCAATTAAAATAATAATGCCTATTTAGTAATGTATAAAACTTCACAAAATACGTTCCTAACAGCAACTATATACACTACTCAATCAAGCTTGTGTCTAACAGCCAGTGAATGAAACTTTTGTACACATCAGCAAAATGTTAAATATTAATTAAAAGACAGACTGGGTGATTAAACTCGGAATTCCAAGTGGTCGTAAAGCTAATCTGCATTTTATAGTGGTGTCAAAATTCAAGTGCCTTTAACAGATCTTAAAACAACAGTGCAAGTAGGGATTTAGATGACGTGAACAGAAAATATATAACGAAATTTATAGTGTAAGGTAATATCATAAGCGATTTATTTATACACGTATATATATATATATATATATATATATATATATACAGGATTAGTCCGAAAATCACGTAGAAACTCCATCCTGCACATTCCTTATGAAAAATTGAATGAGAAACATATGCGACCTACGATGCTTCGTAGGGGTAGGACGCACCTTTGAAGGTGGAGCTGAAACACATGTTTATTGTACATTTTACAGAATGTATTTGAAATGGAACAGATGCATCCGGGATAATCGGACGTGATAACGAAACTAACTGAATAAACTGTAAAGAAGAAATTAATCTTTCCAACTCTATGACACCCAGCACAAAAGTACCCATATTCTGAAATGCAAATATGAGCTCAGCAAAGGAAACTTTACAATAACGAACTAACAAAACAGGGCATAGACACATTAATAAATAAAATACATTCAAATATATACGTATCAAACACAAAAAAAGCACATAGAAAAATGTGCATACATTTCTCTAAGTCGTTGAAAAACCTAATAAAACACTTACATTTTTCCACAAAGACATGTCTTTTTAATTGGAAATGGACCTACAAAACAGTACTGATCCCAAAAAGTACATCTTTATTGTCAGAGTTTCTTGAATTTTATTTCTTTATTTTCATTATTGATTGACTTTTGTTGTGCACTTGTTTCTGTTTAGTTCAATTTTAATTGCAATAAAAGCAAAAAATTAAGCAATAATCTTTATTGAAATATATTAAAAATATGTGCCAGTAACATGATAAAGAAGTTCCGAGCACAAAGGCTGTGGGCTGAGAAGCCTGGAGCGACCACCATCATATTGGATGATGTCACATGTGTTCACCCCCTTGAATTTGTCCTTTATCCTGGATGACCTTGATTTTTGCCCGCCATCTTGTTCCGTTATTACTCACGTCTGCTTACATCCATTCTGTATTCCATTTAGAATCATGACTTTTTGTCATTTGCTTCTGACAACTATCTAATCTACTATCGTGTATTATCAACCATGTCGTGTTTATCGGTTTGCAATTTTTTTTGGCAGCCATTTTATTTCTTATTTCCCACCTTCGTTTGACTGCCAACTGCTAGCTGGTGCTATTGTATATATTGACTTTTCCCATTATGGATTTAAGGAAGACGTGTAATTTGCCATGCGTGAAACTATTGCCTCTACAGACATGTTTATTTCAGTTTTACTTAATAAATCGCCGGCGGGGAGGATCCTCGAAATGCCAGACAGTTGTGATGGTAGATGTGCGCCATAACCAATTGATCAAAAGTGCCAGCTATCACTAATGAGTTGTAATGTGTTTAAATGTACCATCGCCACCTTTGTGGTATGTCGAAAACAAATATATTTTAGGCGTTCTTATGTATATAACTGCCTTCTTTTATTTCGAGTTTGATTAAGGTAAACATCTTGGTTCAAAAAATGTTCTTTTTCCCTCGTAAATTCCTTTTTTCCCCCCGAAATGTCCCTTGACGAATTCAAAATTAAGTACTTATTAGAATTTATAATTAAAATTGTTAAATATTTGTTAAACATAGAAATTGTAAAATGTATACTTCTTTGTTAGTTTCTTTGATTCATTCCAGACTTATCGTATATTTCATTATTTTTTATTTTTTAAAGTATACTTTTGTATAAATTTTATAAATTATTGTTAAAAATGTTTTCTTTTGTCTGTAAACCTAATGTTAAATCATTTTTAAAGATTTTATAGTGTAACTACAATATCAAAATAAAATTTTTCATAGTTTTTTTAAATTAATTTTTATTTGGTAAATACGTATTATGCACTACATTAATATGAGAAAACACATACGTCCATAGAAAAACCGTTTCTATACTTAACACTTTTCTTGTTTATTGGAAGCCACTGTTACACAGTGAGTCCTGATTTCCATGGGTATGAGGTAAAATGGTTAAAATACTGTTCGCATACATGAACTTGGTACCCATGCTAAGTTAGCTGCGAGTTCATTAGTCGTGAAAGTTTTTTGTCTAATAACAATGTGAAATATTCTTTGTTTCGTCCTTCACTATCAAAATATCGATACATTCAGGATTTTAGTCGTTAGTCTTACATGTTGTCACCACGGTCCCCCAGCATTGGGCAAGTTCACATTCACAGACACACCGGAGTTACTGTTCTCAAAGACTGTAATATTGTGCAGAGGGGTTAGAAGATCCAATCCTGTCAAATAATTTTTTTCCATCTAAGCCTACCTGTTATTATGCACCCTGTGGAGGCGATGACTTATCGATTCTGGCTAACAGAGACCACTTAAAACATTTTTTTTTTTTTCATATTTTAGTGAATTGATTACGGTACATTAATGTTTAATAAAGTCGCGAAGGACGATACAGGTTTATAACTGTGAAGGTTCGTCCTTTATGTAACATGGAGGAAGCCCCTGGCGTGTATTCAACTGCACACCTAGTATATACTTCCGTGAAATTGACACCCGGCACTTGCAACACATGTCCTTTACATGGTTGGGGTATTTTGTGCACCCATTATTCTCATTCCATTGTGTTTAGAAGCCGAAATCAAAAGTATTTTTCACAAAAATACCACTGAAAGCATTGCGATGGTTCGTCAGAGGAGATAGACCTTGTATGTGCCCCTGGAACATAAGTTGATGTTCCAGTTGGCGATTCACTTTCACAGCCGGAGAACTGGATTGCACTTCTGCAGACGCCATAACAAATTCTGCCGATGAAACTGGTAATTACCTTCAGAAATTCTGGCAGACTTAGAGTTGCCTTGACTGAAGAAGCAGAGGACACGGCTGAAGAGATAAGGCCAAGAGATCGATCGTATGGACCGAGATGTCGATGACATGCCCCAAAATCTGATGCGATGATTGATGACGCAAAATACATTGGTGCTGCTGTACCCTCGCCTATCGTCGGAATAACGTTGTTCCAGCTGTAGGAAACAGTCAATATGATCAGCACTTCTCCACTTATTCCAAATAACTGTTGATCGACTTAATGTGCGTGCAAATGTTTTCCCCGTTTATATATATATATTTCGTACAAATCAATAATACACACGTATGAAAAATAATTATTTTGCCACCTTTTTTAACACAAATAATTTTTTTGTTTGCTGGCATCTCGGGACTATTCGTAAACTGCCGAATCCTGGCGCAAGTACGAGGTGCGCCAATTGCGAAGCAGCTGAACATTCTTCAATGTACAGATCCAGTCAGATTCTGGCCTGTCGCAGACATGACGATGCCGCTCCTCGTACATTTAACAAGTTTTCGAAGCGAAGGACATCAGTATTCGGCCTGCACATTAATGATTTCCTCTTCAAATTTTCACAATACTCTCAGCCCCATTTCTTCTGCTTGGGTCGTGCCATGTAAATCGGGGGCTTCGGTTTGTATTGTACAACTGTCGAGGAAAGACATCCAATTTTGGTACGTTGCACCTGCTGCTGAGTTTGATTAAGGAATAGAATGGACTGTGGTTCGTGAATGTATTTCTGTATTCGAAATTGCAGCAGCAACCAAAATTCCAGCGACTGGCACATTAGTAATAACAAAATTATGTTTGAATATCTGTATATTTTTTAAAACTAATCTAATACTTTTAATCATAAATAGTCACATTTAAGTGAAATCAAATATTCTTATTCTATCATTATTATTATAAATTTTATAATTTTGAAAATTATTATTTTTTTTTTTAGGAAGAATTCTACCAAATGAATCAAAATTAAAAATATATCACTATTATTTATATAACAACAAACCCAATGAGTACCGATATTTGATCAAGTATCTTATGTTACAATAGCACATTAATTTTAATTAATTTGATTACTTAATTTATCAGTAATATAAACATTTATATAATTTTTTATATTTAAAAAAATTGTATCAAATTTGGTAGTGGATATAAAGAGAATACTTTTTAGCCTACCCTTTTTTTTAATTCTTGGTCCAGGAATGGAAACTTAATTATTTTAAATTGCTAAATAATGTACATTTTCCTTATAAAAATAATTAATTATTTTTTATTATTTTGAATTGAATAATTTAAAGCTTTTCCAAAACCAATTAAAGCAGTAATAACAGCTGCTAATGCTGCATTAAATGGTAAAAGTCCACTATATTTTAATACGTTTCCAGTTTTTGCAGAACAGTATTTTTTTTAGTTTTGGCAATTTACCTACTTGTAATATTTATATATATTTCCAACGGGAGTTTTAATTTTTGTTATGAATTGATCCATATCGGATCTTTTAATTGACTATTAGGGATTTTAAAAGTTATTGATATTATTTACATAGTTACATAAAATTCCATATATTTAAATTATTAAGTATTAATATACATAAAAATTACTTATTATTATTTTAATTCCCTAAACTAATTTTATTTTTGTAAATATATTTTAATCTACAGCCGCAGAAGCTATTTTCTGTAATTGCGCAATTAACACTTTAAACGAATCCTGCAAGCCGATGCGGTCACATTCATCCGAGATGTCCAACACGACTCTGAAGGGCAAAATGTGGAGGTATTTTGCTATGAATAGCAACTACAAGTGATTGCAGCTGATGCCAAAACTCGCTCGCATGTATAATTCTGCCATACATCCATAATGCATGTGAAGCCCGAAGACATCAAGGACTACTTTCTGCACCGAACCATGTACCCCAATCTGAAGAGGAGGAATACTTTCAAACCTGAAACCAAGGTTAGCTATGTGGTGGGCATCTCCAAACAGAAAGCCATCTTCGAGGAAGAGTTAACAACGAATTTGCGCCCAAACTCTTTTGTATACAATGTATACAATACTACGTTCCAAGGACTTATTATCTCGAAGATCTAAAAACTTACCCGTCTGTGGTGGTTTCTACGCCGGGAAGATCCATCCTACGATAATTTAAGACCTGTATTTGGTCTACAAGGTGCTGAAACTTCATTAAAAAAAGTCATATACCAAGTGGTGGGGCTCCTCGGCCTGCTATGGAAGGTAAATTCTGGTGATTGTCAATAATATAAAAGTATATATATGCGTTATTTATGTGTTATTCACTCATTTCAATTATTAAGTTTTTTAAATAATATGTTTATCAGTTTTGTGTATATTCAGTACTGTGCCGAGTCAGTTTGGTAGGGTTGGTCTTGTCAGGAGTCAGCCCCTCTGATGAGTCAGTGTTGGCGAGACCAGAACTGTCCAGAGTAAACATCGTTTGGTGTCAACCACTTTGTGGAATGAACCCTGTGTGCAGTGATCCCTGTGTGGAATCAACTTCATGCAGATTCATCCCCATGTGGAGTCAGTCTCGACAGGAGTCAGCCCCTGTGATGAGTCAGTGTTGGCGAGATCAGAAATGTCCAGGGTAAACCTCGTTCCGTGTCAACCACTTTGTGGAATGAACCCTGTGTGCAGTGATCCCTGTGTGGAATCAACCTCATGCAGATTCATCCCCATGTGGAGTCAGTCTCGACAGGAGTCAGTCTTGTGAATAATGAAGTTTTCAAATGTTTTGAGAAAAGAGTTTGTCATAATGTAATGTTTTCAGCTTGTTCGCAGCCAGGAAGTGAATCCATGGCTTGACTTCGGTAGTCTTATCTCCCGCGGTTCAATAATGATTATCATTTATGCCTATAAAATGACTTTGGGCCTAACACGTTGTACACACATTCTTGGAGTTGGGAGAAACCAAACTATAAATATATTCTGGACAAACAGCAACTGTCCCTAATTTGCCTATTTTAGGAGCAAGCTCAAATGCGGTTCTAGGAATATTTAAGCACGTGCCATGAAATAAAAATTACTTGTCATATTTTGGCAATTCGTTTTCTTCGCCAGGGTTACTTGCAACATTGGGAAATCTTGGAATAGGAGCTTTGTGTACAGTGAGATTTAACTGATTCCCAGGCATTTCTTTTCCCATCGACAAAATAATGAAAAAGAAAGGAAGAGGCCACGTTGAAGAAAAATAAACATGAAGTGACAGTATTCATATCAAAACAATGAAATGGTGCGATAATCTCTGTGTAGTATTCTGCTATACTTTCGAACCTGCACATCCTATTAGCAATGTGAAGAGGCATGAAAGCAAACAGAAAGTCAAGTTTTATGTTCAATGCTGTAGAGTAGTTACCACATATAATAAATTCATGGAAGAAGTAGAAAAAATGGATGCTCTTATAGCATATTACCGCACTCGCTCTAGGGAATATTATCTGCGTTTCTTTTCTCACTTTATTGGCCTAGTTAGTGCCAATGGATGGCTTTTTTTTTACAGACATGACTGCGATTTTCGAAATTTTGAACAGAATAATCGTTTGGATCTTCTGCACTTCGAAACTTCTGTGGCCAAAGTACTTTGCAAAGAGGGTGTGGGTGTAAGGAGGCGTAGTAGACCAACATAATCTCAAGTTGAAGCAGTCCCTAAATACATGCAGAAGAATAAGAGGAAATGGGCAGTAATCATACCAGCACTTCAATTGAAGAGGGGTGGCATTGGTCACTGGCCAAATGTTAACGTGTGCAGGCAAACATGCGAAAATATTTTGTGCAAACATTTTGTGTGACAAGTTTTAACTGTACCAAATGCAATTTTCCCTTGTATATTACAAAAAAAAATTTCTTTGTGGAATTTCATGCCTAATATGGTTTTCGTGAAAGTCTGTGAACATAATTTATGTAGGCCTATCTACAATGAGAAAATGTGACGTATATCTCATGAAATGCTTATGTCAGGTAATTTTGTTTATTGTTTTCTAAGTTATAGTTAAACTGTATATAGTAGATTTTTGGCACTTTTTTTGATTAAATTACTGCTTGTTGACAAATGTGTCAATTTGACACATAATTTAATTATAATAAAATGTGGAAAATTATTTTTATTTAATCTTATGTGTTTATCATCATCACTAAACAAGGCATTCATCAGAAAATATATTTTATTTTCCATTTTTATATAATTAGTCGTTAAGGGATTAACCCTTTCTCAACCAAACTCTATATGCAGGTAGTAATCACGGAGAATGTTACATGCAACAATTTTTAGAATCTCATATTATCCACTTTTTAAGATAATTAATATCAATTATTAACAAATAGTTTACAAATTCGGAATACAAATAGTGCTGAAGGAATCTACCTTAAAATTTTCCCTTCTAATAGATTAGTCACTATTTTTAAATGATTGTCCAACAGATATATCTTAAGTATTAGAACATGACTATCAAAGGCTATTTTAGCTAAATGTTCATTATCCCTATATTTTATCGTGGCAGACTGAAGGGGATATCAATAACTGTATTAAGCGTAGACAATAAGTACTCTCAGCAAAAAAAGTTCTGTTCAAATTGGTTGATGGGTTCCAAGAGATACAGCATGTACAACAATTACTTCTGAACCAAATTCCACCAAACTTGGCATTCAATTTGTGGTATTGAAAGCCACCTAAAATCTCTTTAAAATGTTTTCCAAATGGAGGTTTGAAACTCACAGTGATATATGACACACCTCTGGATTCATTAAATCTGATCAAACATTACTTCGTGTGATACAGTACATACTACTTGCAGAGGAATCGCTAAGTAAGAGTTTCAGTCATAAACATCACAATTCCTGTATTGCGATTATGCCTCATATGTATATACGAGTATATACCACCACAGTCAGTAAGTTCGTAAACTGACTGGCGCCTTGGGTGTAGGCAGTCACGCACTTATGTATCCACGAACTTATTGATTGTACTACATACATATATATATATATAATGAACATATGTATAATTAACTACAGTGAAGATTGCCATGAAGTCTTGAGAAAAATTTCTTCTGCTGACCTAATTTTATTTTATTTTTAAAAATGCTAGATCATCCCATCTCACATTTACAGAACATCAACATTATGTAGAGGAAAGTAGGCTTGCAATATTGATAAAGTTTTATTCCTGTAAAATACGCTACATGTTGCTGTGTAAAATTTGAAACAAAACAGACGAATGAACGTGTGAATTTTTACAGGGGATTCCAGCAACAGCTGCGAAGAATGCGAAGGACAAGAACACGCACGAGCCTCCCATAAGTGAGAGCGAATACGTGGATTATTCCAGTGACACGGAGTCTTCTGCTCCAGTCGGACCGACTGTAAGATTTCCGCTGATTTTGTTTGCATTGAGCACGTACCCAATTGGAGAATGAAAAAAAAAAACATCAACCCCCTGTGCCAGGAGGCGGAAATTATATCCATACCCCCTGTGAATATTAACTTGTACACATTNAAAAAAACATCAACCCCCTGTGCCAGGAGGCGGAAATTATATCCATACCCCCTGTGAATATTAACTTGTACACATTCATTTTTTTAATCTATAATATGTATTTTGTGTGATTTGCAGGGCATGAATAAAAACCGTTTCATTACTCCACCTGCNCATTTTTTTAATCTATAATATGTATTTTGTGTGATTTGCAGGGCATGAATAAAAACCGTTTCATTACTCCACCTGCCATACTGTAGTAGCAGCTGAGGCGGAAATTCTTGTATGAACACAATCTTAGAGGTGGCAAACATCACTATGAGAATTGAAGTTCCTTTCAAATTCCATCTGGCAGACCATTAAGATTTGTCAGCGCACAAGAAGGCCGGAACACACGTCTCGTCGAGTTCTGTACATACTCAATGAGGAGAGTTTGGGGGAACCGTTTAAGCCAGATAATGCAATGAACACATTTAGGGGGTTGTTGGTTTGCGCCAGCTCTATTTTCCTGTAATAATAACTCGTCTACTTGTTGCGCAAGTGACAGAAAAAACGTTGGCGATATTTTAGATAATAAATAAAATATNGTAATAATAACTCGTCTACTTGTTGCGCAAGTGACAGAAAAAACGTTGGCGATATTTTAGATAATAAATAAAATATAGTATTTTAAGGAAAAAGGTTTAAAAATAGTTTAAGGTATGCTTATTAAACACCAAATTTATTACATATTTACAAAAGCTAAATTTATTTGCACTTTTTGCAATAATTTATTATTCATAATAAAGTATCAAATACTTTATTGGACTCAAATTGTAAATTAATGTAAATGAGAAGTTCATTTTTTTAGATGTGCCATGCGCTGTGCAACGTNGTAATAATAACTCGTCTACTTGTTGCGCAAGTGACAGAAAAAACGTTGGCGATATTTTAGATAATAAATAAAATATTGTATTTTAAGGAAAAAGGTTTAAAAATAGTTTAAGGTATGCTTATTAAACACCAAATTTATTACATATTTACAAAAGCTAAATTTATTTGCACTTTTTGCAATAATTTATTATTCATAATAAAGTATCAAATATTTTATTGGACTCAAATTGTAAATTAATGTAAATGAGAAGTTCATTTTTTTAGATGTGCCATGCGCTGTGCAACGTNTTTTATTGGACTCAAATTGTAAATTAATGTAAATGAGAAGTTCATTTTTTTAGATGTGCCATGCGCTGTGCAACGTTCCATTTGCTACGAACTCTGTAGGCTTTTGCCTCCTACATATCGAATCCACGCATTGGTCCTCTGTGCTTGAGGGTCTTATACGTGTCCTGCCTGATGGATGGCGTGCATGTGACGACCGTGATTAGATCCAAGGTAGAATCTGCTGTCGTAATTGAAAAAATAATACTCCGTCATTTGTCCCTCCGAGCTGTTTTCCCTGTTTGTTGGTGGGGTGTGAGTGTGAGGCCGCCTATCGGAACACGCGACGACGGCCCAGCTACAAGCAACAGGGTGCACACGTTTGTATCCGTCATCCGCGGTTCGTCACTGCCTGTAAACTGCTGTGCGGCTGCTTTGGAATCCGCGGTCACTGCTCGCACGACGTGATGGTCTTGACGTGCGTCTATGTATCTTTGCGGTACAGAACAGGCGTAGGGCACGTGCGCCTTCCTCTGTCTTGACGGTGTCCACATCGACACTGAAGACACTTCTTGTTTAACGTGTTGCGCAATACATCGATATTACTATCCGGCGTCAAAGAGGCACAATACATGGTCTCGCCCACACTGCACCAACTACATAAACGGTGCGTGTCTGTTCCGCCCAAGCATTCTTAACCTTTCCAAGCCATTTTGAAATAGAGAAGAGCACTGAAAACTACGAGTCTCTGCATGCCTGAAGCCGCTCGTGCAATTTAAATATTCGATTTCCGATTCTTCCCCAGTGCTACGCTGCTGGTCATCCCATGCGCTGCTTGCTTTATCTTAATGGCACGTGCGAATTCGGTATTCCTCTTGCATTTCCTTCAAGGTGTTCTTTTTTTCATTTTCCAACAGTGTACAATATTGTTTTTGGTCAGTGGGACAGGTGAGCGAAAAGGTGAGTATAGTTCAACTATCAAACTTTGTGATAAGATTCCTATTTGAATAATTAAATAGTTTCAAGTTAAATATTTTGACGTATTTAAAATTTCACTACTAGTTTTTTTTTTAATTAAATGCCTGCATTAATTAATATTACGTGGGTAAATGAATGAATTTTTTTAAATATTGAATGGTAAGTAACGTACTTAATGATATCATAAATGTTAGAGATCACATGTCGATAATGCTTAAAACTTTTGCCCATGGCCTATGACACGGTAGTTGTAAATTAAAGTAGATATCAAAATCGTAGTGAAAAAATACTGTCAGGAGAAATTTTACACACGGAAACCTGCAGTTCTATAAAGCGGTGGAAATTTTCTCATAACTCTTATTCTTTTAGCTGAAAATCTGGCGTTTAACCAAAACTCAATATTTTCAGTCGTTGCTTATTTATGTGAGCATTAAGCACACAAGAAGACACAAAGCTGTTAAATAAGGCATTTAGTATTGTTTAACTGCTTGATGTCAACTGCTATTCTATATACTCTTTGATTTTCAAATTATTGTTAAGTTTCTGTGGTAACTTCATTTAATTGATTTCTGCCTGGTCAATGATTCCGAACACAAGATGTGAAGTAATTGCATAGACGCCTTATACTTCATTCAGTGTTGCTATAACGTTAAAGTAAAATCTTATAAGAAATGCTTTATCACTTTATTTGATCTCAGTTTTCTTACTACAGTTAAATGGTTGGGGCCACAGGCCTGTGTTTTTTGACATAATCTGTAGACATTTCAAAATATTTTCTTTGGCATTGAAGCATGTAATCAGAATGTGTTAAGTCTGTAATAATACATTGATGGTAGCCAAAATGATATTGTAATTATCTGTAATATGTACCAAATCTATGTCAACTTTTCACTTTTACAATTGAAACAAGGCTTTTCTTTGAAAAAAATGTCCATATTTATAGTTTCTTCTACTGTCAGTGTGGCATGAAATATTGCCAGTAGAACGATTATGCCGATGCTTGGACATGGATAATGAGTGGGAGTTGAAGAGAGGGTCAGTAACCTCAGGAGTACGTCATTTTGTTTGTGTGTGCCCATGCTCTTGACAAGAGGTGACCTTAACCATGACCTGCTATAACCTTGAGATAACCTTAAAGTTGAAAACCGAGAATAAGAAAACTAGTTAAAATCTTGGAAGAACACATTATTGACACTGACTGCCATCTTGGATATCCATGATCATGACATTGACTTGTGGTGACACTGATGCAGAGAAATCAATAGAAAAGGAGAAAAAAAACTTAAACAATCAAAGAAAAAAATTACGAAAGAAATGCGAATTTTATAATAATATTTTGAAAAATGTAAAAGTATAAAAATTTAAAAAATGTGATTTAGTGGCAAATTTAAAAAGTATATACAAATATCAAAAAAATGTTTTGAATAAACGAAATATTTTTTTAACTCTTACTATAGGAGGTTAAGGGTTCGATGCTCGTAAAGATGGCTAAGCACACACCTCCACTCCCATAATGGTGACAGCCGATTGCTGAACCCCACCACTACATTTCGTGTCTATTTAGTCGTCCCCC
>NQII01001529.1:110334-173491 GCA_002778355.1 Clitarchus hookeri | reverse complement strand
AAACACAAACTACCATCCACCAATGACTCATTTGCTTTATGTCATATCCAATCCCCAACCCCTTCACCTCTCCCCCACAATTATCTCACTGTAGCTCTATCTCCACCACTACCACTAGACTAGTCTCACATTGCTAACTTGTGATTGGCTATTTGTCGTGTGGTATCTCGAACTCTGCAGATAAATAATGTGGCTAAATTCGCGCCACATCACAATTAATCTAATGCGTGGGGGAACATATTGTTTTCTCTTTCCTGGTCATATTTATCATTCAGTCTGATAATTTTTTTTATGTATACAGTAGTTCGCTTAGTAATATTGATCATGCTCGTAATTGCACATATACAGTATTTTCTCACCAAGGTGAAATATCTGTTCAATTTTACCGTGCTTCGACTTCGTATTTGGTGGTAACATCACTGGTTCCAGCTAAACTACATACATTGTCGATTATGTAATTCGAAAATCATTATGGGTAGGGCCTTGAAACTTGGAATGCACAAGGCCAGCACAAGCTGAATCAGGTAGATATGGCACACAATGTTCTAGACACTTTTCTAAGCATATTTGTTCACCATTAGCGAACCATTGCCGATAGAGCAATCAAACTCAGATAGTTAGTAAATTATCAGACACAAATAAACTACAGTAGGCGAGTAGTGCAGTTATAAGCGTGGTTAGCTTAGCACACTGTAAAATATTCGCGGTTTGATATTAGCTAAACTATAATTAAATTACCAATTCAGTTCAATTAAAATGATTCTACATCTTTTTTACTAATCCTACCAAACAATTATACCGGCTGGTCACACCAAAAGCTCATACCAAAAGTTCATACCCACCGACCAGCTGTACCATCTAGCAACACCGACTGATCATACTAACCAACCATAAAGAACAGCCGACAACACCAACCATTTGGCAAGAACAAAGGCCAAGACCAACGGGCAAGACTGACCAGACCAAGCAACTAGGCCAAATGACCAACAAATCTGATGGGCCAAACCGACCAATTATACAGCCCGACCATACCAACTGGCCAATCAAAGGTCCTTATCAACAGACCAGATAGCATGGAAATGTATTTATTCATAAGTGAACTGAATTACATGGATTGCACGAAACGAGGCCATCGTGTACTCTCCATTATCTGCAAACACCCAAGAAATGCAANCACGAAACGAGGCCATCGTGTACTCTCCATTATCTGCAAACACCCAAGAAATGCAAAAATATAGCATACAAAGTAATGAAAAAAATATCTATATTTACATATTTGTGTGTTGTATATCTCGAAATTTTTCAGTTTTTTTCTAAGATAATTCTTAATCTGTACTGTTTACCATCGACTGTACGAGTTGGTTTTCGGGGAAAATTTTGTGAAAAATTGCACAAGAAGAGTAACTTTTTGAGGTTTCTTTTAGAAGTTTCATTTATCATGAGGTGTCTTTTGGAGGTTTCTTTTAGAAGTTTCATTTAGCATGAGGTGTCTTTTGGAGGTTTCTTTTAGAAATTTCATTAAGCATGAGGTGTCTTTTGGAGGTTTCTTTTTAGGTGTGATTGAATTGCCAGTGCGTATGATCGGTTGGTCACGGTGGTCGATCTTGCAGGTTGTCTTGTTGGCCGGTGTTGATGGTCAATTGGTCTGGCCGGTTGGTATCGGCTTTTGGTTGGCCAGCTAGTATAGTCAATTTGTATTTGGCCGGTATGACTGGTCCATCTGGTCTATAAGCCTTGTTGGTCAGTTGGCCTAGTCAGCTAGTATGGGTGTTATGTCTGGCCCACCGTGTCGGTTAGTATTGTCCGTTGGTCTTGCCAAATGTTTGGTCTTGTCGGCTGGTCTTAATGGCTGCTGGTATGCTCAGTCTGTCTTGATAGATGGTATTGTTTGCTTGTTGGTATGTATATATTTTTTGTGTGGACATTTGGTGTGGCCAGTTATATGGTTGTTTACATGGTCAGCTGGTATGTTGAAGCATTTTCACTGAATTTTATTGGCAACGATATGTTGGGTTGGCTTATATGTTAAAAGTAAATATATTGAAAGTGGTTTAAGCCAACTATACTTAAAATCACTCTCGCTTATGTGTCAAATNTATATGTTAAAAGTAAATATATTGAAAGTGGTTTAAGCCAACTATACTTAAAATCACTCTCGCTTATGTGTCAAATCGGTGTCTGGAGTGTTACCTACAAAATGAGTTTAATGGCTCTTACGGCAGTGGTTCCAAAATCGTAGCCAACTATGCTTATAATAAGATCCTAGGGCCTAACGTGGTATACCCAGATTCTTAGGGTTGGAAATTATAACATCACATTTAATTTAAATGCTTAACCATAATGGTTAGCAAATGGTTGTCCATTACGCTTATAAAATGTGGTAGAATCCAACATCCACCCCGAAATGTACTCTTTGTACATTCATTTCGTTTGACATAATTTTCCTGTAAGCAACTTTTATGACCTTGTTGATTTCATCGGTCTCAAACAGAAGGATAACCTTTTTTATAAATGCCTGTCTGTGTATACCTTTATCGAATGTGGTTAGTTTTGTACAGTCGCACTTGAAGCATGAATTAAATTTAATGAGACCATTTTCTCGAAATGTATTGGTAATCTGACTAACGGTATTCTTTTCCTTTTGGCTTAAAAACACGAAAGTGTATTTTTTACAACCGTCACAATTTTGCAAATGTACATTTTTAAATTGAGCCTTAACAATGTTTCAGCCTCGATCAAGCCATTAACATCAGCATTCCCATGAACTGCCACGAATCTGGGGAAGAGCAAGAGGGGGCTAGTTGACACACGAGTGTAGTTTATCATCTTGAAGCCTTGATGTAAATGTCTATGGTGGCCGTACACGATGTGACATGTAGCAGATTATAAATAACTGATCCGGATATTTTAATTTAAAGCTTTTAAGTTACAGTGCTGTATCTTATGAGGTTATACTTATGGACTTAAATAGCTCGGAGGTCCAAACATATAATTGTCATTTCAGAGATTTTTATTCTGGTGGTAAAAGGTATGTGTAATTACTAGCACGAGCAAAATAACACCCCTTGTACTGTGAAGGAAAAGTCGAACATTAAACAAGTTATCAAGGTCGATGCTAAAAGAATACCAGGAAAGAGAAAGAAATTTTTCGCCACTAACATTAGAGGAATAAATGTGATATGCCACAACTTTGGCCACATTATTTATCTGTGTACAGGTATAGATGTGACGAGAGAAGAATGTTAAATCATCATTAAATCACTAGCGCATTCTAGTGGTAATGTTTGAGTGGTACTGTAGTTGTAAATGTTGCGTGGAGGATGAAGGGGGTCGGTGTCGGGTGTGACGTAAAACCGATGATTCGTTAGAGGCGGTAGTTCTTTGTGGGTAGAATAAATAACCATTAAAATATAGTGGTGGGTGATCAGTCATCTGTTGGATGCCATACCGGGAGTGAGTGTGCCCTGGCATCTTTACGCGACTCAAACATCTAAAATTTAAGTCTTTAAATTATATATAATTTTTCGTTTCCCCCAAAATGTTTTTAAATTTTCATTATTGATTCATTTTTTTTTAATTTTATTAAATCTCGAATTTTAAAAATTGTTTAAAATGAATTTTTTGAATTGTAAAAATTGTTGTAATATTTGAATTTTTTTTATTTAATAGAATTTTTCAGATTTTTTATTACTTTTGTAGCATTTTTGCAATTTTTAACAATTTTTTAATTTAAAGTCGCATGGAGTCAACGTTACGGTCACGTAAATCCAACATGAATGTAGAGTTTACTCATGTAATTTTTCTTCGACTTTTCATGAATTTTTACTGTTATTTACAATATCTGTCAATTATTAGACTTCAAGGTAACATGTGGTCTAGCTTAAGGTCACGGAAATCAAAGATATTNGGTAACATGTGGTCTAGCTTAAGGTCACGGAAATCAAAGATATTAGCTGGCGTCAGTAATGTAATCTTCACCGACTTTTTAGGGTTTTTTAAGTTTTTTTGCACTTTTTCTCCATTTTTTGAGTTCATGGTCACCCCAGGTCAATGCCACGGTCATTCACATATATTATGGCCGTCTCCTGCAGTAAGTGACGCGATCCTCAGCTCCTCTTCATGATCCCATATCCCATCTTCGACGTTAAGATTCTACTAATGTAATGTATGATGTTCTCAATAAGACTGTTATATTAAGGACGTTCACCACGGAAAAATTTTTAATTTATATTTTTCGCATATATTGTTTAACTTGTAGACATAACGTGTGTCTACTTATTATCCTAGTAATTTTTTTTATATCTCATTGTTTCTTCAAAACAACATGTAAAATTCAAAATGTATTTGTTTTTCTAATGTTCAAATAAAATAAACCACACTATTTGCAAAAAATTTATGAATGGCAATTGGAAGGTCTTCTCGTAATACATTTTGAGGTACGAGTAGCAAAAGTTATTTACAAATTTCAGGGTCAGCCACAAAAAACAATTATGGAAGTATTTATTTACATTCAGTTATTGTTTGAAATCGCATAAACATATCATTGTACGATTTTACATACGTATTGAAGTAGTTCTTGACAACTTCTTTCACTGTAAACTATCTAATTTATGTACATAAGTTAGTTTAATTTTTTTGTGAATTTCTAAACAAGTGAAACTGTGGCTTCATTACGTTTTTATGAAAAAAATATGCGCTCGTTTTTTTTTTTTTTTTTTTTCGAGGAAAGAGTAAGCACTGATAATGTCGAAATGTTAAACAGTATGTGGTAAAAATACAAAATAGATTTTTCCGTGGCCGACGTTCTTCACAATAAAAAACTTATTGGTCTTGTAGTCTTTGGTTCTATATTTCTAAAACATATGCTGGTTGTAGGTATACACAAAATTTCCTTACGTTTTTTAGCACAGTCAATATCTATTACTGATGAAAAGCTGACAGAAAGGTTTTGTTCGGTCGGATATAACACGTTTCTGCACGTCAGCCCCTTGAAATAGTATAAATGTCGCGAAATTTGACGGGTTAAAGTGGTTGAAGGAACTACATGAAACAGTAGAAATATTCTTGCCTTTGAAATATAAACAACTCCAATAAAACATTCTATAAATATGGACAACCAGTTTTGAGTTCTCTGTGTTCACTGTTCATAAGCAGACTTTGCTCAGCCTCTACTAGCCTTCATAAAATCTCCTTTGTGCCGTAATAAATATTTGAAACGGAATAAAACTGGACAAAAATGTGTAGTTCAGAGCACGTTCAGTAAATCACAGTCATTTGACAACTGTCTGTAAACTTCTAACGACTGAACTGTGCACAAGTTCCAGCAACAATAGTCTATAATTTTCTGTACACGTGCAGTGAAAAATACGATGTAGAAAATACTTCACATCACCACTGATTTACAATTCAGTTTATTAACGCACCAAATACATCCATCTACATTAAAGAGAACCGCGTCAAAATTACCGAAGTATATAAATATTAAGAAAATCAGTAATTAATGGAAACATCTCATTTCATGCTGTTCGCGGTAAAGTGAGCACTTTCGACGCCCTAGTTACTTTTACCTTTCAGCAATTTTTCATCCTTTAAGAACTTTAAAATAAATGTTGCTTTGTAAGAAATAAACACAGTGTGTATATTCCACCGCTTTCCGATGTTAACGTCTAAGGCTAAAATAAAACACATTTATTGACTATTATTCCAAATGAGGGGGCTTTCAAAAGTACTCACTTTACCATGAATAAATAGCCTAAAACTGCATTAGAGGTTGCTTTGTAAACGTGCAAACTAAACAGTTGTCTCAGAATGTGATTACTTTCCATGTTACAGATCTCAACATCAGTGCTTGACCTGAATGCCAGATTAAATAATCCAGCTCTCTTCGGACTGCGTGTAAGTTCCGAAATGATTTGTTCCCATTTGGCATGTACATTACAGGAAAGTGCAAGAAGAACAGCGTGTAATCCTTCCGCTACGCAATGGAAATGTATTTTTTTTTCCACAGTCACCATAACTGGCAGGTTCTTTTGCACGAGGCGGTAATCTTGTGTACAGAATACGCAAGACTTCTGAAAGACCGTTTCAATTACACGCATCCTGTCGTTTCAGCAACAATGTAGCAAATCTTGCACAGACATAAACAAATGTGTGACGAATATAACTATCGGAAATGTAGACCCCCTCAATAATTTTGGGAAAATATTGTATCACCCATCTTAAACACAACCATTAGATAGGGAATGTTGGTACTAGGCAGGATCCAGTAGCCAGGAGACGTTGGCAATCGTGGCTGATGTCACCGCCAGAATCGTGCTCAGCGGCATGGGGTGACGGTATTACCGACAAAATGTCTCGTTTAACCTCAAAATCAATTCATAAATTGGCGATTTTAGCGTAACACTGCCTTTTTCCCCAACCCTCCCCCTCCCGGCCAAAAAACAAGAAGTTATCATAAAACTAGCAACTATTTTTCCTTTGCATGGTTGCAAATAATTTTGATGAAGTTATAAAAATTTTAGACGGTAGGTGGGTCTTGACGTCTCGTTGATAGCGATGTCGTTAGATATGCAACCACAAACAAATGCGATACCAGTGAGACGATTACAAATACACACATGCTTTACTTGGGACTCGAACACAGAACGCCTCGTAATGTAAGCAGGCGTGCATCACGGAGGTACGATTCGGAACGTCAACTTCGATAAAAATCAGTCTACAATTTTGGAAGACTAGGATTGTAAACTGCAAATATTGACACGGGCATCATTTGGAAAACATTAGTGTAAGTCAATTATATAGTGTAAGTTTTCGAGACCTACCGTAACACTACTTGTGTGCAGAATTTGGTGGAAATAACTTTGACCGGTTCCCGAGATATGGCGTAAAAGCTTCAGTTTCACATTTGGCGCTATCGTACAAAACATCCTCAAACAGNTTGACCGGTTCCCGAGATATGGCGTAAAAGCTTCAGTTTCACATTTGGCGCTATCGTACAAAACATCCTCAAACAGGCTCTGTATAGGCATATCTCATGTTTCTAATGGATACTGAAATATTTAAAATTATTTAAAAGGTTTGATAAACTTAACTAAATCATTTATATTGCAGCCACACTGTAAATAAAGCCAGCCACACTTTAAACATAGCCTACTGCAGCACTACTTATGAGAAAAGTTTGGTGCGAATCAGTTGATTGGACCCGGACAGACGACAAAAAAAAACTATATTTTCTCATGTGGTGGTATTTTAATTACTGGAGAACCAAATGGAGATTTATAGTCACATGATATGTTTGTTATAGATACTGTTACATATTAAGTAGGTTGAAATTGTTTGGGACATGTGGCATACTGACATAAAATATTTACATTGCTGTGATTTTGAAAACATGTGACTAACTTCTTAAGTCATATAAATTTAGATGGACTAAAAAAGTATAAATTGTCGCCTGAATTTGTTGAGTGGGTTAAGATTTTCATGAGATAGGACACGAAAACTTAATTTTTGATGTGGTGCTATCTTCCAAAATAGTGGACAAATGAGTTTATGTATTTTCTCATCTGATGCTTGCATAGATACTGTCAGCATACGAAGTTAGTTTGAAACTGGTACATTGTTTCGCAGATATAGCGACTTATGCTTAAATGTTTATATGGGCGCTATTTTAAAAATAAACTCCTGGCCCTCTTAAAACATCGAATATCAATTTTTAAGGCCTACCACAGTTTTTCTTGTTTGCCAAATTTGGAAGGAATTGGTTTAATTTCCCGAGATATGACAAAACTTTGCTTATTCTTGTGGCACTATCTTACAAAATGGGAGGAAAACAGACTAGACAAATTTAATGATTCTAATAGATAAGCATACAAAGTTAAGATGAAATTTGTTAAATTGTTAGAAATATATAACAAAGCATTCTAAACTCTTTATACCACCACCATTTTGAAAATAATGGTCTGTACCACTAAAACAGGTCAGTTTACACGAACTACTGTAGTTACACATGAGTACCATATTTGATAGGAATCAGTCTATTGTTTCCCGAGATATAACATTAAAACTATATTTTCATGTGGTGCTATGATACAAAATGGCATACAAAAGAGGCTATGTATTGACATATTTTATGCTTGTAGAAGATAATTTCAGTATAGCAATTTTAGTCGAAATTGGACAAACAGAATGGTGTATATTGTAAATTAACCTAAATTATTCTCTAACCAATAATTTTTAAAATAAACACCTTATCCATTTAAATTGCATATATAAACATCGCCTACAATAGTATTACTTATATGTATATTTTGGCAGTAATTGGTTGTATAGTTACCCAGATATAACCTTAAAACTTAATTTTTCTTGTAGTATTGCTTTCCAAAATGGCTACTTAATAACAATTTCACTATTCAACGTGTACATCATGCACTGTCAATCGACCAAATTTGTTTTAAATCGGTTAAATGATTCCTGAAATATAATGTAAAGGCTTTATTTTTTCAATTTGCACTATCTTCGAAAATGGGGGACCAATAACATTATTGATTTCTAAATTCAATGCTTACATCATGCACAGCAAACTAACCAAATTTGGTATAAATCTGTGATATGGTTCCCGAGATATAATGTAAGGCTTTATTTGTAACCTACTTTCCTAAGAAAAGAAAGTCTAATGAGATCACTTTCCTTTATGTGCGTCTAGTATGTGTCTGTGTGTGACGCGCACAGAGGCACACATATCTCAATTGCACTTTTGAACGCGTTAACCTAATTTCACCAAACTCGGCGCATATATAGTACATAGCAAGTACACATGACTTTTATAGTTTTCGGCCACGCCGGGCTCTTACTTTCAAAATGGCGGCCATTTTAATATTTTGGGGGATATGTCATATCTCAGAAACCATTATAAATATTTGAACCTAATTTTGTATGCTGACAGAATATGGTGTGAGCATTAACTTTTGAATTTTATACTGTTGTTAGTCCACGATTTTAAAAGATAGCATCAAATGAAAAAATTAAGATTTTAAATTATATTTCGAATACTACCAAAGCGATTCTAGCCCAATTTGGTATTTAAGTAATACTATTACATATCAGGTAAACGTGAATTATTGAATATAATAAGTTACTTATTTTCTAAATGGTGGTAATACAAATATTTTAGGTTTATTTGGTATATCTACCATACCAATAAACAAATTTTGACCACATATTGTGTGCTGAAATTATCTATTGTAAGCATCATTTATGCCATAGCAGCCACTTTTGTTAGCCACTAAGATAGCGCCACATGAATAAATAAAGTTTTTATTTCATATGTCGATAAAAAATGAACCGGTTACTACCAAATTTAGCAAACAAATAGTACTGTGGCAGATTATGTTAAATAATATATATTTCAGGTACGTCAGACACTTATTTTCAAAATGGAGGCCATGTAATTATTTTAGCTTAGAATGTTATATCATCGAAACAATGTCATCGATTCCAACTTAATTTTGTACGCTGGCAGTAAATATTTAAGCTATCAAATGCGTCTACATGGAGCATATTTTGTCGGCCATTTTGTAAGACATGCCACGTGAAAAAATTAAGTTTTTATTCAATATCTCGGGAACCGATTTACAGATTTCTTCCAAATTTGGCAAACAATTCGCACTGCAGCAGGTGGTGTAAACTGCAATGTTTTAAGTAGATCAGGCACTAATTTTTAAAATGGTGGCTATATAAATACTTTAGCTCAGTATATTTTATTAACCAAACTAATTCCAAATTAACTTTGTATGCTGGCAGTATCAATTACAACCATCAATGTTGTTTATACAGAGCCTCATTTATCTGATATTTTGTAAGTTAGCCCCACAATATAAATTAAATTTTTATGTCATATCTCGGGAAACAATCAACACATTCTTACCTAATTTGGCGAATTAGTTGTACTATGNTCTTTTATTAACCAAACAAATTCCAAATTAACTTTGTATGCTGGCAGTATCAATTACAACCATCAATGTTGTTTATACAGAGCCTCATTTATCTGATATTTTGTAAGTTAGCCCCACAATACAAATTAAATTTTTATGTCATATCTCGGGAAACAATCAACACATTCTTACCTAATTTGGCGAATTAGTTGTACTATGATAGGACATATAACTGTATGAATTTTTAAGTGTGACAAACACTTATTTTCAGAATGACAGCTATAAAATAATTTTTGTTTTGTGTGTTATTTCTATGAAACTGTGTAATCGATTTTAGCTTTACTTTGTATACTAACAGTATATAATCATCTAATGTGGTAATACATAACTTTTTTGTCCTCCATTAAAAATATGGAAGTTTTATGCATTATATCAGGGTACAATCAGCCGATTTTCGCCAAATTCGTCATTCAAATTGTGCTATGGTAGACTATGTAAACGTAAGTGTTCTGGGTTGCTCAGTAACTTATGTTCAAAATGACGGCCCTTTAAATANTAATCTAATGTGGTAATACATAACTTTTTTGTCCTCCATTAAAAATATGGAAGTTTTATGCATTATATCAGGGTACAATCAGCCGATTTTCGCCAAATTCGTCATTCAAATTGCGCTATGGTAGACTATGTAAACGTAAGTGTTCTGGGTTGCTCAGTAACTTATGTTCAAAATGACGGCCCTTTAAATATATTTTATGTTAGTAAATCGTATCATTCGAAGCATTAGACTGATTAAATTCGACGTTGATGCTGGAATCCGACCTCTGTAGTGCAGTTGATTGCATACTAACTAGCTTATGGTACGAGGTTTTCTGGGTTTGAGTGTGTATTTATAATTGTCTCACTACTGTCGCGTGTGTTTCTGGCTTCATTTCTAATTATATTGCTTTCAACGAGACTACAAGTCTACCTACCAACTTAGCTTTTAAGAAATTATTTTAAAAAAATTTGCACCCATGTTGAGGAAAATAGGTTAATTAGTTATATCAGTAACTTCTTAGTTTTTATGGCGAACCCTGAAAACCACTGTGTACCTCACAAAGCCATGGACACTGGATGCCATGAGGGCAGGACTGNCCCTGAAAACCACTGTGTACCTCACAAAGCCATGGACACTGGATGCCATGAGGGCAGGACTGTGACTGCCTGTGAATGCACACTCCCATCGAAACCAAAGCTATTGTTTTTCTTTTTGTTCTACGGCGTTTCAGGCAATGTCTTGCAGCCGATGGCGGACATTTTGAACTAGTAAGTGTTATTAACATTCGCACACATCCAACATTGTACTTATAGCGACAAATGCAAGCAGTTCAATTATATATTTTTTTTATTTCTCTGTTTTTCAAATTCAGAGAGTGTAAACTTTTATTTTGGGACAACCGATATCGTAAAACTTAAAATTGACCAAACATCAGAAATTCCCCAAACAAGTCCCAACTACGTTAATATGGCAGGTCACCTAACACTTAAATACATGCCACTTATTTTTTAAAAATGTGGCGTTTTTCTTTTAGTTCTATAAACCATATATCTAGGACCATTGAATTTTTAACTATCCCGGATTATTCACAAGTTGGAATCGTGCCGGACTATGCCGCTTGTCAGAGGGTTTTCTCGGGGATCTCCCGTTTCCTCCGCCCTTGCATTCCGGCACTGCTCCATTCTCACCTCATTTCACCCTCATCAGCTCTCATTAACTCGTTGTTAAGAGCCGCCAAAATCTTAACTCAACTCAACTAATTGTTATTTCCAATCTCCTTCAATTAAAAATTTCAAATAATAGGTCTATATGTTAATACATAACATCCGTGGAAATTGTCTTCACATAATCTTGGGAGAATATCTTCTGCTTAATCATTTTCCGAAACAAATATTTACTTCCATCTCATCTTTGGAGAACCTTTCCAAAGTAATTAATATATAATCGTCAATTTCGCTAATCAGTTATTTATTGCGAAAACTTGTCTAAGGTATTAAATATTGCATTGTAAAAGTGCAAACAAAAGAGTTGACGAATCTAAGAGATACTGTTCTTGTTACAGAATTTTTCATCAGTGAGCAACATGGACGACATAGAAGAGATTTCAGCCCAAGTCGGACCGAGTGTAAGCTCTCTACTGCTTCTGTTCCCATTTAACACTCACATTACTGGAAAAATACGGTGAAAAAATAGCATAAAATACTCTCTTAAACACTAGTGGACACTTTATTTTATAAGAACAAGCCACAATATTGTGTAGAGTGAAGGTGGGATTTTCTGAAAGCCCATTTCAATAATCTAATGAAAAAATGACTCTTCTCAACCAACCATAAAGTTATTGGAACTTTATATTTCTTAGCAGCTCTGTGAGCTATTTTCCTAGCAGCAGACGAGATAGCATTTCTTGCATGAAGTTCATATTGAGAATGTTGGCATTTCCTAATATGGCATATGGTATAGAAGATTATTTAACTGAGATATAGTTCAGTCTTCAGTTACTTCTTTATCTTAAAATATTCTTTTTAAAATGCATTGGTATTTTCAGATAGTTGTATACATTTCTTTTAGCGATTTTCCATTAAGTTCTTTACTAAGGTGTTGTCCTTGGTAAATGTAGTAATATTCGTCATTTTACTTATATAAATGACAAGTAATTAAGCGACTGCCACTGATCAGGTCAAAAACCTTTATTTGAAGAATGATGAACGATTTTAAGCACGGTGGTCGTGATCTGAGCATGACTGGGGTGATAAGATGTGTTATTTGTTAAATGTTATGGTGAGCTGGATGTGGAGATTGTGATATTTATTTTCAGTAATTCTGGACATGATCAGATAGTTCTGATCATTGGTTGTCCGGTTCGATTTCAGATCTTGAGATTCATGTGTCGCAAGCCTTGAATTATAAGGTAATTAACTGTAACACAAAGAACCTACTTCTATTTTTAAAATTTCATTTATAATCACATATCGCGCTATTAAAATTACAAATACCTGACTGTTATATAAGAAGAATACAGGCAAGAGTGTTAAAAATAACCTTATGATAGGAGTATTACAACAACAATTCTTTGGCAAGAAATATTTAAGTAACGAGAGTTAGGAACCCAACAAACAGTTTGATCTGATAGCACTGTAGTAAGCATGGGGCATGTCGTATACTTATCAGAAAAGCACGAACTATTGTTCTTACAGAATATGATTTATTTTTCTTTATGCAAAGCTCTGGTTGTTCTAACAGAAATTCTAACTGCACTGTAGTCGTGTCACATGAACTGGAATGAATAATATCTCGTGATTAAGTGAGATGCCCATGTGTATCTTCAACGAGAGACTGTGCTGACGGAACTGGAGGACAATAAGTTAGATACTTTCACAAAATACTTTCAAGCTAACACCACCCTCCCTCTTTCAAATTTTACTGCAACATCCAAGTGAGATCTGACGCAGACAACAAACACCACATAGATTTTCATAACTGTCACTGAAGGCAAAATCACTTTATTTTCTGTTCTTCTGTTTGCAGAAACGACATTTATGTAGCTCGAGCTAGTTTCCGGGGGCGTAGTTGCTAGGACAGCCAGGCAAACAACATTTCATCAGCATTTTCTTAGCGGTAAAAGCAAATGTACAGCTCGTGGGAAAATGTTGGCGTGAAGTTCACATCTGTAAAATATTTCCAAGCCACCAGCACAAACAATACACGGGGAAGTGAAGGTAGCGCTCGTGTTTCACAAGCGCGTGTCTGACCGGGCCGACTAATGTTGGTGCGATACCGGCCACCGGTGCGGCGTTGTCACATTTCAACACTCCGGCCTCTCATTACAAACAATACCCAGGGAAGTGAAGGAAGTGCTCCTGTTTCACAAGCGCGCGTCTGGCTGGGCCAAATAATGTTGGTGCGAGACCGGCCACCGGCGCGGCGTTGTCACATTTCAACACTCTGGCCTCTCACTATAAAACAATACCCGGGGAAGTGAAGGAAGCGCTCGTGTTTCACAAGCGCGCGCCTGGCCAGGCCGACTAATGTTGGTACGAGACCGGCCGCCGGCGCGGCATTGCCACATTTGAGCATTCCGGCCTCTCACTGCAAACAATACCCGGGGAAGTGAAGGAAGCGCTCGTGTTTCACAAGCGCGCGTCTGGCTGGGCCGACTAATGTTGGTGCGAGACCGGCCACCGGCGCGGCGTTGTCACATTTCAACACTCCGGCCTCTCACTACAAACGGCCGTGGTATTGCTCATCTGTATTGCCAACTCTATAAAGGTACACTACCATCGGATGCATCCTTATGTGTGCACTATTCCTATTGACCGGCAGTGCAAATTGTGCCGTTTTGAAATAAGGCACTGTGGCATTTTTATAATAATTTAAGAAATATACATTTTGTAACTAAGTTAATGTTAACGATTGCCAATAATATTATTAACTGTCTCGCTACTTTTATTATAATTAACTAATGTAGTAATAAATGCTTTTATTCTCAATTTAGAACAATATAAANTAAAGGTACACTACCATCGGATGCATCCTTATGTGTGCACTATTCCTATTGACCGGCAGTGCAAATTGTGCCGTTTTAAAATAAGGCACTGTGGCATTTTTATAATAATTTAAGAAATATACATTTTGTAACTAAGTTAATGTTAACGATTGCCAATAATATTATTAACTGTCTCGCTACTTTTATTATAATTAACTAATGTAGTAATAAATGCTTTTATTCTCAATTTAGAACAATATAAGAGTCAATTGCTGTGTTCTCTTCATCCTGTATTTATTTATGACATAACTTATATAAAGGTTAATGATCGTTATTATTTGAATTAATGATTTATCATATCATATAGAGGAATTAATAAGCTATTTCAAGGTATTTAATTACAGTATTTAACTCGAGTTTATATATTTTTCTAGTTACTTTGGTTTCAATTCACTTTCTGCCTGTGCTTTGAAAATGACGTTTATTACCCCATTAGTTGCCTAACGACTGGTTTTTGGTGCGATTGTTTCTTTACCGGCCGGGTGTGCACTGCAGAGTCGTGGATCCCTTTGGTTGGCGCCTTTTAAGACTCGTCTTCCACTCGCCGCATGATTTTCCCAAAAACAAATGCTCTTCTGTTCATGCTATATTTTCCCCCACCTCTGTGTGTAATTCGTCTCTTCTGGACAGAATGCAACACCTATAATAGAGAATCTAATCTTTTCGTTCTTTTTTTATTTGGAACTTCTGCAAACTCCACGTAACATTGTTCAAGCATTTTTCACCTTGGCATGTTGCCAACAAGTTGGGTTCGAACTGCATTCTGGCCGCGAGGGCATCTTTTAACATGCAAGTGCGTTTATAATGATGTAGTATTTTTTCCATCATGTAGTTTTCCTAGTACATATTATTTCACGGTTGTAAGCAATTTTTTAAAAATTCATTTGAAGGTTTAACATTTAATTTTGCCAATTGGATATTTTTCTTGTCCCCTTTCTTGTAAGTACTGCTTCATTTTTATAGATGGTTTCTCCTCATGCACCAGTTATATTCATTCGCTATTCTATTTCCGGTTTTAATTAATTTTTGTGTGGTTGCATTTGCCAACCTTACTTGTTCTGCATAATGCTGGCCTAACGCTTTCTGCACATATAAAGATGAAACTTTTCCGTATGTGTTGTGCTAACTATTTTCTACACATTTCAGCCTTTGGTGCACGTTGCCTGACCTTTCTTTGCTGACGACAACATCTATCTTCTTTTCCGTCGACGAAATTTTATGTTTCTGCAGATGGGACGATGTCTGCATTCAGCTAATTAGGTCATCAGAATTTTTTTTTTTTACATGTTACCTGCATGTTGTGTTCTGGCCGTTATGTCATCTTCAAACACACCAATGCCTACTGTATAATGTAGTATCAGTTTTGTGCCCCATGAACGACCAAAAAATTATAATAAAATTAATATAAGTAAAATAAAATTAAACAAAATTAACTTCGACACAGAAATGCATGAAGTCCTATGCACAGTTAACAATGCAAACCAGGGCCACAAAAAAAAGTAACTAGTGGCCCAAATAAATTCATTTAAGTCACAGGGCCCGGCAGAAAATAGAGAACAAGCGATATAACTCAAATAATAAACAATGCCGGGTGATAATTCATAACACAAACGAAAGAATAAAAAAAATATATATATATACGAGTTTCTATAGTATAATTTATAACATAGTCTCAAAAGGAAATTTTTTTATATTGATACCAAGATGTGACTTGTATGTTGTGCGTTACTGAATCAGGCTTCCTACTATATTTTATTTCTTTCAAAATAAAAAAACAAACTGAATGAATGTTTTCAACAAGTAAGTATTTAGAATGCGAATAACTTACAACAATATAAGTTGGGAAGAGTGATCATTAAAACATGAACCATCAGTTACTCAGCTTAAAATTCGTGAAGAGCATTTCATAACACAAAATTTAAAATTCTTTTGTCAGAATTAAAAAAGGGTAAATTAATATATTTGGAATTACAACAAAATTTCTTTCCTTTTACTTAAAACAACATGAAAGTGAATCGCCTGCTCAAAGCTTAAAAGCATTAATAAAATGGGTACCCCAAACAAAAGGCAAATTAAACATGTTAACACATATTTGAAAGACCATGATTTTAAATGTCTACAACAAGTGTATTAGCAGCCATATCCATGATAAAATTCAGCACTTTAAATTTTAAAGTAGTACATCACAGATACAGTTCGGATTAAAATTTTAAAAATCCGATTACCGATATGGTTGAATACACACATCGTCGCGTCTGCAGGAACAGGCAAATGCAGCCAACGAAAACTATGATAAATTTTGCCACCAGCATGTAAAGGACAGAAATTTGCACCAAAGGCCAAAAAATGTAGAAAAATTTCACCAAAACATGTGCAGAAAAAATTCATATTAAAATGTGCTGAAATGATTAGGCCAGAGATATGCAGAAATTGTTAGGCTGGTATGTGTACCAACCTTAAAATAATTAAAACCCGAAAAAGATTATTGTATGAATATAACTGATGCACAACGAGAAACCAACTATAAAACTGAAGTGGTACTCACCAGAGAGAGGCAAAGAAAAATATCCAATTGGGAAACTACACATTAAACCAACAATATAAATAAATTAAAACATAGTACACAACCAACAAATTTAATTTACTAGTAGCTACTACATGGTGACAAAACTAATAAATCATAATAAATGCAATTAAACTATAATATGTCATCGTGGTCAGAAGGCAGCAAGAGCACATCATGCTGACAACACACCAAGATCAAAACTGTTTGAAAAATGTTACGTGAAGAATGTAGTAGTGCCAAAAAAAAAATACGAATGAAATGAATAGATTATCAACTATAGATGTCGCATGGTGTCCAGAAGAGACGAATTACGCCCAGACCCACAGAGGTAAGGGAAAATATAACGTGAACGGAAGCCAATTTTTTTTGTGAATTTCATGAGGTGTACAGGTTAAGCAGCAACTTCCGAAATATTTAAGTAACCTTGTCCCGTAATGTTAGCAGCAAACAAGGACACAATTCTTACATAAATTCAATAAGATGGTAATGATTATCATTATCCAATAAGAAAATTACTCCAGGTTTTTGGATAATGTTGTTTCCATAATTTAAACACAAACGCTACATAAGTAGATAGAAATAGTAGGTGCCAGGACAAGCACTGGGGACTAAGGTGCTAAGGCACTGCCGCCATCTTGGATTCCACCGTCTTGGATAACATCACAGTCACCATTTTGTTTACGGCTATTACCTTGTTTCCATCTTCCATCTTTGTTTTGACCGCCATTTTGTTTTCACCCACTATCTTGTTTCTGGTGGCCATTTTGTTTCCAGGTGGCATTTTGTTTCTGGCTACCAATTTGTTTTCACTTATCATCTTGTTTCCCAATTACTCACCTTTGCATCTGTCACATGCTGTTCTCTCATCGTCCGCTAGACTGCACCACCGATCCCTATAATGTTGTTTTCTCCTGCTCAAGTGTGCCACTCTATTACTCACCTTCGTCCTACCCTTCCATATAGTTTCCACTTATGCATTAAACTTTCGCCTGCTAGGGGCGCTGGTGTCGCTCCTGCTCGGCCACCATGTTGGTTCTAGAATGTGCCACTAGAGGTGCTGCTTGTTTTTATTTTGAAGCTCAAAATATCGTCTGGAGGGGTGCGGAATCGAACAGCCGGAACTTGTGATCGCCAGCATTGTTGATGCTCTAGCCAACTGAGTTATCAGGGCATGTGTTTGAGCAAGGAGTTTAAAAGAAGTAATACCATGTGTGTGGGGGCGATGAATAAATATTTTGTCATAATTATTCCAATGTGTAGTAATAATGTTTATATACGTTTTTGACCATCCCAGATTTATATAAACCAGCAATGAGATTTTTTTCTAATAGTCATAGATATGCAATAAGAATTTTTTCACTCACAATTCTTTTTTAGGAAATTTTTTTGGTTTTTTTTTTGTATACTTTTTTAAAGAATTTTTTTTAAGTAATTTCCTTCATTTAAAAATATTATGAAAAGGTAAACCTTAGAAATAAAACACATTTTTATTACATTTTTATTATTCGGTTTTCATTTGCATATATTATTTTCATTTAAGACATTTCTTTTTCTTGTGCTGGTCATCAATCCTTCGGTTTTGGAACTGCTCATCCATCTAATATTTGGTTGGAACTTCTCGTCCATCCTTCGGTCTGGAATTGGTATAATTTTTGGCGTCGCCCTCCCACTTTATCACCCGCATGACTGCTAAAACAACAATGCGGATGGGTCTCCGGCTGCGGGCGGAGCAATACTGTACACTATTACAGTACTACATACATATATAATATATTTTTTTAGTTTCCCTGCAAGAATGAGCTCTATAGGCGGGTTACAATGCCCAAATTGTACCAACCTATGAAAAAAGAACACCTTGGACCGAACAGAAAACAACAAGAAAGAAAACCGCCATAAGTAAGTGAATGAAATAATTGTTGATAAAGAGGAAGAAAGGAAAAATAAGTAGATAGATAAGGTAGGTAAGAACAATACCTCCTGCAGTGGTCACAATGAGCCAAGATGTCGCAACATAAAAGCAGAAAAAAAGAACATTTTTAAAACAAATTTGCCTGTTAATGTAAACTAATATTGCTCAACATGAATGGGAAGATATAATAAAAGAGTTTAATGAATTGCATATGTTTTTAATTTTAAAACAATTTTACCTCTTAATTTATTGTTTACCACACAATTCAGAAAAAATGTAATATAAAGTGTAGTGGTAAAAAAATTAGTAAACATTCTGTTTTTCAAAACAGAGTAAAGAAACGAATGCAGCAAGGAGGTCAATTATGGAAAAAATTTCGAATTAAATAGATATACCATTTAGGTTACTGTAGTTGAGTCTGGAAGCATGCATGGACAGGCAGGGCAGCTGACCTTGACAAAAAATTTTTTCAAAATCTGTGCTTTCATGGCAAGGGCTGTGTTAGCATTTTCACATACCTGCACCTGCACAGTGTCGGGTAACTGGAGTCTGCATGTGTACATGCGTCCACATCGTTTTCGCAATCTACATACTGTCAGATAGCTTAAGTCAACATAGGTAGGAACAGCTGTGTTAGCATTTTCACAGACTTGCACCTGCTTGGTGTCAGATAACTGGAGTTAACTAAAGATGGAAAATAGAATAAGTCAGCAGGCTTCACGAGCAAGCACCGGCCCATCCAGAATCGTGGCGGAGTGGGGGAGGTCAATGGAGAGGGGGATGCTCGTATAAAAGTGGAGCAGAAGGCTCGCAGTATTAGTTGTGACCTTACTTTCGTCACATCGTGTCTTTGCAGTTCCAACCTGAAGATGTAGCCATTTACTCCAATATTACTGTGGGCTACTGCAGAGTTCACTTCTGGATACCTGGTATGCCAGAGCGAATAGAAAGCTGCGATGGACTGGAGCACTGGGTTGCATCCAATGTGGAAGATGTTTCTTCTGTGGAACCAATGATATTTTACTTCAATATCTGGCCAGTTTATAATTTTCGATCAGACAGCCAGCTGACGACTACAATGCAAAGCTTGGTGAGTGCAGCACGAGATGAATCTGTGACTGCATTCCATGATACTAGCAGCATTGCATACAAGTTGCAACGGCCAAACAGCAATGAATTGCTACGCATGAAGAAGTATCGTGATGGCTATAGTCGCACACCCATTCTCAACAAGGGCAGGTTAGTTTGGACAACCATATGCTCATGACTTACATGCGAAGTATACCAGTTATCTACGTACTGAGTCATCCATTCCTCTCCAAGACATCATACAGTTGTGCATCAGTCTGCAATCAGTCTTTTTCTGCCTAGTCTGCAGTCAGTCGTAGTCAACCAGTCTGCAGCAGTCAGCCAGCCCAGTCACAATGGACCCTGGATACGATGGTGACGAACCATTTTCTGAAGACTGCGAGGAAGATGAAGAAGTGTTCCTATAGGCTGATCCTACTAGCGCCGAGTCTGCACCATGCATAATGCGTAACCCCAGCAGTTACTACGACCACATGCGTGAAGGCTTACATTGTGTGCAATATGGTATTACTTTAAAAAATTAATGTGGTGATATTTACAGCTCGATATACTTTGAAATGTGTAGTGAAAACATACATTTCCGTCTACAGGGGAATCAATTTTCACCATACGAAAAATCCAGGGAAGTATCCGGCTTCTTGTGCGAAGATAGTAATTTCAATGTTCATCTCTGTGCTCCGAAGCCAGCACCGTTTTATGCGATGCCCGGGGACCCCAAGGACATCAAGTACAGAGAATCATGCGATAGTAAACAACATTATAGAAGTATTAAGAAATACATGCTTGGTCATTTACCGACAATGGATATACCGGGTGCATAAATTTTTTTCTTCCTATGTAAGGAAAAACTGCTTCGATAAGTTAGATTTTCCCGAAAATTTTCAAGCTACACTATATAAATAATTCAGGTATATGTTTATTCAGCACCATGAACCAAGAACCGCACCTTATGTACTCCAGAAGCAGTTATGCTAGCAGAGACCCATCCTCCGGTGACATCACCAGCCGCAGTTCCACCTTGTAAGCCTTCCATTTTAATCCACACAGAAGATGATGATGTTCCTTTCAAAACATTAGTAGACTCTGATATGTCGACTTCACGTTTACGAAAAGTAGTAAAACAAATTTTAACTAATGTATGAAGTTTTTTTTTTTTTTTGTAAAAATGTGAATAAATGTATGTATGTAAAAATATATATACTCTGAAGAGCCAAAAAAACTGGTACAACTGTCTAATACCGTGTAGCCCCCCTCCCCCCTCTTCGCCCTCTCTCCTACCTGAGCACGCAGAAGTGCCGCAAGACGACGTGGCATGGACTCGACTAATGTCCAAACGTATGCAGGATGCAATTCACACCATGAATCCTGCAGGGCAGTCCACAAATCCAATCTGCGCCAATTTGGAAAGTGTTGCACGTCTGTCACGTTTAATGATTCTCGTCAGCCGTCGTTTGTCCCGTTCGTTCACGATATTTTTCCAGCTTGTCGAAGATGTGATGTTTTACCAGATTCCCGATATTCACGGTACACTCGTGAAATAGTCGTACGCGAACATCCAAATGTTATTGCTACCTCGGATATGCTATGTCCCATCTCTCGTGTGAGGACTATAACACCACGTTCATATTCACTTAAATATTGATAACCTGTCATTGTAGCAGCGGTAAACGATCTTGCTGCCGACCGCATCGCGTTACTCTGATTGGTTCCGTACCTCTGTTATTTGTATAGGCACGCCTATACCAGTTTTTTTGGCTCTTCAGTGTATTTATTAAAATCTTAATAAGCCATAAGTATAATAAAAACTTGCATACACACGAAAGTGTCATGCAAAGAAAGTTTAACTAGCGAGTAATATTATAAGTTTTCATACTAATATAAATTTTAGAGGCTGATAAACACAAAGTTCTTACCTCACTTCTCATGCCGGTCGTTACCAAACTCAAGCTTTGTTACATAACCACACCGAAACTGTATGCGCCTTTATTCCCACACGAATGACTGGCCTAAAAACTTGCATCAAAATCATGTCTCAGTTTCTGTGTTCGCCATATAGAAATCAGCTGATTTTAATCGACTCGAATATGACATAATACTTCAGATCCTACCAGAGTCCTCCTCTTACACATGCTCGCACAACATTTATTTAAAACAGACTCTCGAAATCGATTGTATACACCACTGAGGCAGAAAGTACTGTATAAGTACTTAAACACGCATTACAATGTATATATAAATGAAATTTTTTTACTTAGTATATACATTCTATCTATTTTTCTTCATAAATTCTATATTTTCTTTTCCCTGTTGTTTGAAAAGTGTGGATAGGAGCCAACAGTTTCATATTATATAACTCTGATCCTTTAGTTCATTGATGATTGAAGATATATCTAAAATGTGTGAGAGATATCTGCATTATTGAAGGTCAATCAAATGTCTGAGTGTATCATCCAAGTCATTGGATTCTTCATAAAATAAGTAGCTAAACTTAACGTGTTTCTTTGCAGAAGGTTCACGATACATTTCTGTATGTATGATCATATCATCTCGATCATCATAATAATTAAAGACAGGAACACCATTGTAATGACATTTTTCATAACTCTCTTTACATATGTCGGGCCACTACATTCGTCACCTTCATCAGCACTGTACTCCGAGTCGTTGTTTTCGTAGTATACGAGTTCGCCTTTTTTCTTGTATTCCTCTAAATCTTGTTGAGTACATTTTTTAGGATTCATGCAAAATAACAACTCATATAGCCTTCGACTCCCATGGGTTACATAATTGTTCACTCGTATAATTACGCTAGGCAAAAACTTAATTTCCTTGGGTCCAAGAAACCATTTACCAATATGCTTATACACACTACATACTGTTTTGTTCTTCTGTTATGTGTAGGTTGCGAGATACCTCTGGGCGGGGTACTGGGTTCGAATCCATTTTTCTTCTGCTGCAACTTCAAGTTTTCATTGTATTCGGCTAAATGTTTACACTTTTGCTTTGCATATGTCGTCAATTGATAATCTGTTAAATACTTCCACATCCGTTTATTTTTCACAGCGCCACCAGCAGCCTTGGAGTCTACATTTTCATTCTCTGTGTCATGAGTAGTTGTAACTTCTTCGTTTTTCACTTTACATTTTAAGCAATGCATGTTTGGTGTTTACAACTTCTGCAGTTCCATATGGCTGGCACTTTTCATAGTAAATTTCTCCACCATATTTATTTCCTTCATCGCCCACTGTTTTGAAACACGGTGTAGGCTCCGTAAATGTTATGGGCGCTTGAATCTGAAATAATTTATACAACAAATCAATAGGAAGGGTAGTCATATCATTGTCTTGAGGCAATAAGTGCAGTGCATGCTATCTCGAGTCAAGCAAGAGTGCATTACCATTTCCTGTACTAGTGTTTTTCTTTAAATTATCGCTTGTACCAAATGTCGCACTATAGATAGTACATGTTAGTATTCTGGAGGCTGGTGTCTTCGAACATTCACTATTTTCATGTCCGCGTGCATTGCAACATTTGCTGAAGGTCTTGGCAAAATAATTACATTTGTTTTCCATGTAATTTTTCAGCAGTGGGAGAAGGTACATCCATAAAGATAAGCTCCACAGTAGACATTGTACAGTCATTGGCTTGCATCGTCTTCTAGCCAATGTGAATTGATACATTTGTACTACTGCACTTTGCTGACTCCTCAGTGCCAACTCCTCAGTTGTGACTCCTCAGTGTTAACTCCTCAGACGTGACTCCTCACAGGTCTGTTTAACAACTGAGCGAGTTTCTGTGGTTTCAGTAATTTATATCACCATCTTGCTGGTCGAAGGCGAATCTATGTTGAAATTCTCTATTGTCAGGTAGAGGGAATCAGTATTTGCCTATTTTGTTAAGTGGATTGAGCCCACTTGTTCTCAGCTCTAGATGATTTGCTGAAGCGAGGGTCCAACCCGAACACTTGGAAACCATTTCTTCTTCATCTTGGCCTAACTTGTGTATACTATCTTCAACAGTGCTTTCTATTGCGTCTACATGATACCATCTTCACGCAAAAAAAAAAAACTCAAACACCTTTATTTTTCACAAGACTGTTTCCTCGCAGCCACCTACTCCTCGCAGCCACCGACTCCTCACAAGTGCAGTCTCCTTACAAGTCTCCTTACAAGTTCTTTCCCCACTAGCAACGTGAGTATCTACTCGCTATAACTGTGGCTCTTGACATATTTCATCAGTGGGATTTAAACATTTTTATGCTTCAATATATCCAAACATTTTATATAGTTATTTAGTCACATTACCATGCGGTTACATCTTCAACAATTTCTTCTAGACAAGTCTTATGCGCAGCTTTAACTCGTGGTCACACTTAAAGCAGACAAGTGACCAATAATCCCTGGCAGCATTCTTCAAACTGACTACTACAAGACCAACCCCTCACAAGATCGGCCCCTCACAAGACCGACTCCTCACCAGATTCCTGCCCACAGACTACTGTAGACTGACTCCTGCCGACAGACTGCTGCAGACATACTCCTTCAATGATATCACTGATTTGCTGGTTCAATAACAACTAACCTATGAGGCATGAATATATTAATTTATATATTCAGATAATGAATCGTGTTCATTGAATGTCATGTCAGGTGTCAGCCATTTGTCGTATGGCGTATGGCCGGTATTATTTTACAAGCTATTGTCCGACGAATTTTCGAGCTAAACGCACAGAAGATGGATAACTCACCATCCACACCGCTCACTCGCGAGCGTGCCCATGATAGTCAATGTAGCGCCATCCGATCAGGACTCGAACCGACGACACACTCGTCAACATCTTCGATGCCCAGAAGCATGTCTCCCTGTTTGCGAAGGATTTCACAAACCATTCATTAATTTTACGAACTTACCCTCTTGAATTCACTCTACGAAACACATTGTGAACGAAGCATCTCTTTGGAGGATCATTTCTTGTACTGCTATTTTAAGTAGCGTGGCTTATACTCACATAAAGCACTCTTCCATACATTCTAATTGTAAAAAAATATAAATTTTAAATGAAAAAAAGATGCTAGCACTCAGAGAAAACCTGCATACATATTCGCGAGAGAAGAAATCGCATATAATTGGTAAACCCGCAGATGCCGCCACTGATACATAAACATATTATATATTTTTTAAATATTTTTGTAGGTATATATTACCTATTTATAAAATATACATAGTAATAAAATATATAAACTATTTTGTACATAAACATTATAGATAACCCTACAAATGTAATGTAAAATAAATTATATTTAATAAAATTTAGTTACGTTTAATGCATAAATCTTGTAACAAGGTACACATATATGACATCGAAGTCGATCAGAAGCTAGTAGGTATTACTACAACCATAACGAGATAGGCCCCCCACTGATGGTGTAGGACACTTGCAGGCGTGAAGCAAGCTTTTTTTAAAAGCGAGAACCTGTATACATAATGTTCGCACAATGATTACATCTTTCAACCTCGTGTTGGCTTCGTTCTCGAGAAGATGTACCTAGCTACACACATAGTGCATATGCCCGTGGCAGTCCTCGCTGAAATACACTGGCGAACCATCTTTCCGTAAGAGTTTGTGTGTAATCTGCATATATGTACGTGCCATTCTCTACCCCACCATACGCGCCCCCCGCACGTGCGTGTAAGTGCGCCAGGGGGTACCTCTGTCGGGTGTCATCATATCATGACGAACACACACATCTTGGTAACAGTAATTTGCTTGCGTACCAGTTTTCATTTCGGACGTATTAGGTAGGTAGGGCTAAACGTCACGTCGACAGCAAGATCAGAGCAAGTTGCTCAGAGAAGCAGGAATCGGCCATGGAGGGAACCGTCCCAGTATCCTCCTGGATTGATTTCGGGAAACCAAGGAGAAACCGAAATCAGTTTGGCTGGACCGGGACTCGAACTCAGGTCCTCCAGAATGCGAGTCCGAAAGTTAACCACTGCGCCCCCTCGCTCGGTGACACATTAGGAATAAAATCGCTAAATAAAACATATATCCTAAGCCAGAGCTGCACAGGCTCAGCAAAGACACGAAAACGGAACCATAAATGGTACAACCAGGCGACGGTTAATAAACACACATTTTGTGTTCCTTGCCTAGTGTCCTTTTACATACAGTCCCACTTTCATCCTTCCATAGCTACACGTAAAAAAATAGCACTGTCTCTGACCTGGCGCGGTTGCAATTCACATATGCCAACCATACTGAACAGTATGGAAATCGTGCATAGAAGGGTTTGTGTTTCAACACTAAAAAAAAACCGTTCAATTACTTAATAATTTGTGTCAACCCCCTGAAATTGGTCTACTTATTAGATTTGCTAACAAGTATTGTACGTACTCCAATGGGCTTCTGTAATTTTTCCTTAATTTTTGAGATATTTTTAAGTATTTTTCATTCACGCAATTTACGAACATGTCATTATAGTGATCCTGCGATCACGGCTTAAGGTAACTGTCATGTACATTCATCTAAAGAGTATAAGAATTGGAATTTCCCAAGTTTCGAATGTTGCACAGACAACCGCCAATCCCTAAGACGATTTCTTATGTCCTCCACGGATCTTGTGTTGCATCATGCGTAATTCTTCCCCCCTCTTTGTCCGTGGATATTACGTGAACGTTCCGACATTAAGAGCGATGCCTATTATATTCCGTCCACAGCCACTTCCAACTTTTCTGAGGGTCTGCTAAAGTTCCATTTTCATGCAAACAAAATTAAGGAAAACGAGTCACATTCGTGAGCGTATTTCTTAATAACACGCATATAGGTAAAAGTTTAATTTAGCCAATAAATTAATAATAACTTATAATACCCGATGTGGTGATTTTTCAAAAACCCACGAATAGAACTGTGTCTCAATGTGTAAATCAGTATATGTGGATTTACTGTATTTGTATATGCACTATATAAAACCATAGTTTAGAAACGGTATTTTTTTTCAGAGACGTTGCATATTAAGGAGCCTTCCTAGCTGACCTGAGTTATCATGCTTGACGCAGCATTTTTTACGTTCCCGCCACTTACATATTTAAAAAAAATATAGATTAAGGTTTATATCAGCAGATGTTACAAGCACTACAGCATTTGACATACGTACAGTACAAGTTCGAAAAATAACGGAAAGCGAATATGGTTCGGCTGCTGACTCCTTAGAACATGCAGTGTTTTCCTGCGTGGACTGATGCATACTTCCGTGCACATGCGTGATTTCGTAACGATTTGCATGTCTGGGGAAAGGGAGAAAATTCAATCTTTATGCTTGTCGTTTACGTATACCTTGCGCAAAACTAGCAATGCGATGGAATCTGGCGGAGCACTGATTCCAATACTCGTTCAATGCTTATCTCGATTAGGGACTAAGTTCATATTTGCAGTTGTTTTCTGCCGGGCCGCGCGGGCGAGAGCTGGCGTCTCCTTCGCGGCGCGACGAGGGGCCGTGCGTGCGCTCTATCTGCCGGCGCGGCGGCGTACTTGTTTACTAATCGCAGCAATGCGCCGGCCGACGACACCGTGACAGAGCCGCGCGAACACTCACGTGCGTGGATGTACTTGCCTCGCGAATGTCTCGGCGTCAATGAACGCTCTCAAAAACTTTAATTACAATATGTGACACGACGCTCTTTGCGATCAGTTCTCTATGAAAACTGAGATAACAACTGATCATCCACGGTAGCATGCCAATATTTAATTTCTTTTTATAAATTAAAAATTGTATTTAAAGAATTGGTTCATGTAAATAATTCTTAGGGACACATGTTTCTGGGAAGGAGAGGGAAGAGACGCCCCTGCCTGTGACGTCAACAGATTTCGTTGTCCCAAATGCACCTGGTATTTTCCTACTGCCACCATCCCTACATGGTTTATGCGAAAATAAGAAGGGTTGGAGGGGAAGCCAAACAATTAAAATGCCTGTCCCAAATCGTCACCTTATTTTTCACATATTTTATGACAAAACAAGTATGACTGGAAGGAGGGGAAGTTGGTCAGTGAAAATGTTATGGTAGCTACAGGCGCTATTTCCCTTATATCAATCCGCGCCTCCCCACCACTCGGCTGCGTTATATTAAGGATCGAGTGTGCTGAAATCTCACTCCGATATCAGGGCTTCCCGTCTGCATATCCGAAGTACACTTCTCCTTCGTCGTCATTTTGTGTTTAGTGAGAGAGTTTGATGAGTCACAGACGCCTTCCATTTTGCGTCGAGTTTTTACTCGCGAAGGTATGTTATGATTTGAATTAACCTTTTATTAACGAGTTAAATTAATTTTGTCAACGAGCTCAATAGTTTTTTATTGCTAATTGCTATTTTAAGTTAGCTAATTTCTGTACAATTTTTTTTTCTTTTGTAGATGTTAAATTGCAAAGTTATTGACTACGTTTATTTTATTTTGTGCAGTGATTGGCAGCCAGTGCAACTAGTCCCCTCGCCAAAGGTTTGCCCTTGGCCTGTCAACGAGCAGCAGAGCATTTCAGCACCGACTACTATTTTGCAACGTGTTGCAAATTCTTTTGAAATAAGTACTAGCACCATCAAGATATTTGTTAGCGTATGTGTTTTTGACACACAATTGCCCTTTCATAGGTTACCGTTGGGCACAGTCGCAGGTCCTGTCAATTCCTGGAGTTGTGTCTTCAGTCGACTTGCGGTAAAGTCCGCACGTCCGTAACGAAACCTCCGCATATTCACGCTAATACAAGCGGCGAGTAATTCCCACCACGTAACGGATAATTTGTGTATAATTTTTTTATATAATGTTTTTATTATGTGATGAACTTGTGTCCAGGTGAAGTGACTTCCGTGGTAGGACGCCAGAGAGTCCCCTTTGTGAGTCAAATCATCTATTTCACGGGAGTCCCTACTAACGAAGCCAATCATTGTTAGGCATTATACTGCAGGCTTCCTTCTCTTCTCCAGGTATGTAACTCCGCCGTGTGCACACTAACGGTTCATTACTATACTCATTGACAGTAAAATTGCAAGTAACGTCAGAGCAAAAAAAAATATTCGTATTCACAAATTAATAATTTGCCCACAGCTTTAAATATATGATGTCATATACTACACCAAGACATTACCTTATTGCATATTTAAAAATAAGTCACATACCTGTTGAGCAGTATTATTTCATAATTTTGTATACATTTTGTCGTAGCAAAATGTTGTAATTTTTATTTTACACAAAATTGCTTCATAGATAACCGCTTAACGCACACATTAACATTTCGCAAAATAATAAATTTGTTGTGTGAAACGTACTTACGAATTTTCTTTATACATGTGTCACTTTGGAAACTATGGAAATAATTTCAGTACATCCATGGCACAAGAAACACCCAATTATTAAAACCGTTGGTATGTCAGGAGCAACAATAGCATTGCCCAAGGAAAGGTGCTGTCTGTATTGGCGCTAGCTTCTGGTCTTACCCAGCAAAGACTGTCACTCTGCAACATGTCGAACATGAACGAGTATACTTGGGATAATATATAAAGGGGTTAATTGGTTAATTGGTGGCAGGGTAGTTTTGTATACTCTGGTTTTGTTTGCAAATATGTATTTTTTTAATTTTTATGGTATATAGTAACATTATATTTCTTTTCTGTAAATTGTATTAACAAATCTGTATGTAAGACATTATTTCATCGCCGTAGTCGTCGCTTCGTTTAGCCGTGAGTAGAAATTTCAACCATCATATAGTATTCTGAATTACTTGGTTCGTGTTCATAAATACAGTTCTGCGCTCGTGTTTTCGTTTTTCACATGTATACATTTGATGGGCTATGTGAAGGTATGCACATACAAATTTTTACATGCAACAAATGGTTTGTATTAACTCGTAATGAAATAATCATACACTTTTAATTGGTAATACAAATTCATTGATGCTCTAAAAAAATCCATACACACCTTACACGTAAATATTTATGTATTATTACATAATGAAACAGATATTTTAAATATAAATAATTGTAATTTGATGAATATCACAAATATAATTCAGAAAAATAATAATTACAAGAAAAATGTAATAAAATAAAATGAAATAATAACTATTTAAACATACTTACATATACTCTGATGTCATATCTGAATTGTTTATATGTATATAACATCAATATTGTACTGTGTATATCGTATTTTCCTTCTGCATTCCAACCCAAGGTTCGGCAGTTCGATCCCGCCCTCCTCCAGACGATATTTTCTGCTCCAAAATAAAAAAAACAGCGCCCCTAGAGGTCAACTCGAGAACTCAGCACCCCTCACAGGCGAAATTTAAACGAAGGGCAAGTGTAAACAATAAGGCAGGGTCGAACTAAGGTGAGTAATAGGGTGGCACACTCTTGCAGCAATAAACAGCAATGCAGGGATCGGTGGTGCACTCTAGCATACGACGAGATACAGCATGTGGAGCGCATGCAACCGAAGCGAAGGTGAGTAATTGAGTAACAAACTGGCTGGTGAAAACAAAATGCCGGACGGAAACAAGATGGCGACCGGAAACAATATGGTGACCGGAAACAAGATGGCATGTACACAATGGCGGTGGTGCCTTATCCCCCAGCCATTGTCCTGGAACCTTCTATTTCTATCTACTTACGTACTTTCCAGTGGTAAAAATAAAATAACATAAATATTGAGAAAGTAGACAAGATCGTGGAACAAGTTTGATTATAGCGTAGATGTCGTTCGGGCTGCTCGTGGTGGTTACATTGAACATTTATGAAGATATGGTAAACAAACTTCACGGTTTCACGATTCATTTGATTGGTCAATCAAGGTTGTAGGTTGTTTGGTTTTGATATTATAGACCTTCAAAGTTGTGGTATTCTTTAATACCCAGCCTGTACATTAGAAGCATCATCTATAGAGCCCTTTTTCTGGTAATTTTGTACGATAACATCAAATAAGAAAATTAAATAGTTTTTTATGTCATATCTCAGGGACCAAACCGATTTCCATCAAATGCTTCACACAAGTAGCGCTACAATAGGCCATGTAATATTACATATTTTATGAGGTTCAGACTCTTATTTTCAAAATAATGGCCCTGTAAATATTTTGGGTTAATAAACCCCATCATTCAAAACATTATACTGATTAAATCCGAAGTTGAAGTTCCCAAATCCAATCTTTATAATGTAGTTGATTGCTCGCTAGCTTATAGTACGAGGTTTTCTGCGTTCAAGTCTGGGGTAAGGCAGGTGTGTATTTGTTTATTGTGTCACTACTTTTGCATTAGTTTATGGTTTAATTTCTAAAGTAATTGGTTCCGAAGAGAAGTCAATTCCTTCCTACCAACTCAGCTCTTAAATAATTATTTAAATATTAATTGCACCAAATTTGAGGAAAGTAAGCTCATTAGTTATATCAGGAACATCTTGTTATTGTCATCCACTATTTATCTTGTAAAAAATTCAAAAGAATAATAATTAATAAGTGGGAATTGTGCTATTCCAAATTATAAAAACAATATATTTTAACATGAGAAATATTTACAATTCGAAAATATACTTTTATCTTGTTAGTGTAATATATAAGCATTTAATGTGTAATGTTTACTTTTATGAACGAAATTTGAGTGAGTGATTAAGGTAAATTTCTATTATAAGTGGTGTTTGTTTATTTTTCATTGAATAAATGTGATCTTGAAGGATGTTTAAGGTGAAAAATGTTGTCTAACGCCGTATTTTTTTATATAAATGCCCATCAACGCATTTGAAAAACATTATACATTTTATTAAATATAAGTTTATATAGGAAAGAAGCTAATTTTATATAAGCAAATTATTGTTTGTTGTATTGCGGATTGCTATGTAAGAGTACGAACAAAACTAGAGTATTAGCATGTAATTACTCACTATGTTACAGAACGTTTCAGCAATGATTGCCAGCCACGCAATGGGCACGGACGGATCAGAAATTGAATCTCCAATAAATNGTTACAGAACGTTTCAGCAATGATTGCCAGCCACGCAATGGGCACGGACGGATCAGAAATTGAATCTCCAATAAATCCAGACGAAGGAGATTCGATGGACTCTGATATGGCGGAGAACTCATCTCATGGCAGTTCGTCAGTAAGCTTTAAAANCCAGACGAAGGAGATTCGATGGACTCTGATATGGCGGAGAACTCATCTCATGGCAGTTCGTCAGTAAGCTTTAAAATGCAATTATTTACATTAAGCATGTACACTTAAACGTATAATACAGAACACTATAAATAACTTTTGTCGCAGGATATCCTAGCTCACATCATTTCTTAGCAGACAATTACAGTCATATGTTGCAACAACGAAACTTATTAATATGTTTCTTTCAGGTGCCATTTTTTCTTGCCCTGAAAATATGCTGGAATAGGTTCGTTCACAAATATCTATGCAGTAGGCGTAAGCTCTACTCATTCCTTTACATGTGGCCATAATTGTTTTTATATAGTCTGCAGGGTTTACCATAAGAGCATTTCTATACCGCATGTACCGTCGTCTAGCAGCCATGGATGCTACTACTCTTGCATGAACATGATGGTAGATATGGCGATAGTGTGAGGAATGAAGTGTCGTGCAAATTCCACATGGTAGGATTATTAGGCAAATTTTGTCTGTGGGTTTTACGCCCTCTCTAGTCCCACACATGCTCAAAGGCAGAGAGGCGTGTATATAATTATTGTCAGGGAAATAGACGAATTTTTTTTAGGGGTTGTTGGTTGGCACGATTAGTATGTGGTCATGACAAAATTAGTATGTGCCTATGCCCTGTTGAGATAGCNTTAGGGGTTGTTGGTTGGCACGATTAGTATGTGGTCATGACAAAATTAGTATGTGCCTATGCCCTGTTGAGATAGCCCATCTAATTGCTTATTGCACAAATGAGAGAAAATTGGTTTAATGATGTTCTGACCGCATGAGCGGGAATTGTAGGCTACGCCTACCCACACAATTGTTGTATGTATTGGTCCTCCTTGTCACATCTGTATACTGGTGAAGGTCTAGTATCAAATATGTGAGGTGAATCTGACCATGGCAAGGGCTAGTGATGCAGCTCAAATAGCATCTCCTAGCCGAAGGTAATCCACTGTNTTAGGGGTTGTTGGTTGGCACGATTAGTATGTGGTCATGACAAAATTAGTATGTGCCTATGCCCTGTTGAGATAGCGCATCTAATTGCTTATTGCACAAATGAGAGAAAATTGGTTCAATGATGTTCTGACCGCATGAGCGGGAATTGTAGGCTACGCCTACCCACACAATTATTGTATGTATTGGTCCTCCTTGTCACATCTGTATACTGGTGAAGGTCTAGTATCAAATATATGAGGTGAATCTGACCATGGCAAGGGCTAGTGATGCAGCTCAAATAGCATCTCCTAGCCGAAGGTAATCCACTGTNATGAGGTGAATCTGACCATGGCAAGGGCTAGTGATGCAGCTCAAATAGCATCTCCTAGCCGAAGGTAATCCACTGTCTCCTGCCAAACCCTCTGTGTAATTTCGAAACACTGATGTTAACATAGATGAGAAACACCCAGGCATTCCCATGCCTCATTTACATAAATGGGTATCTGCATCCCAGCATAGGCTTGAACCATGGGTAGTCGTGATGGTATTGACTTGGTGGCGAGCTGGTTGACTTCTTAACAGTCAGACAATTGATACCCAAGAAGGAATTTCAATGTGAAGAAATTAATCTCTATGATATTGGAAGAATTGCAGGAGGAGGGGTACATTGTAAATGTGGGATCTGGAAAATACCTTCTGTACTAAGTAACACACAAGTGTCAATGGAAAGAAATAANGGGTACATTGTAAATGTGGGATCTGGAAAATACCTTCTGTACTAAGTAACACACAAGTGTCAATGGAAAGAAATAAATAGCGCGGGCTGACATAGAATGGCCCCATTTGAGACTCTTTACGTCCGAGGTCAAGCTGAGAAGATCTGAAGCTGGCAGTGTGTTGAAAATCACACCTGGCAATAACGCCACACTCACCGTAAAGACGAGCATGGAAAAATAATGTATCACACTGATAATATGGAATCGTAATACATAGTAGTAGTATATAAATGGNCAAAGACGAGCATGGAAAAATAATGTATCACACTGATAATATGGAATCGTAATACATAGTAGTAGTATATAAATGGCGACATTGGCACATAGCATCATGGCATCGGAGCTTCAAGGCATCCGCAAACTCTGTCGCGTTCACCAACCTGGGCCGGCCATGTTATAGACAAAATTGCCCTCTATTACGCCAAAAATCACTTCAAAAATTGACTTTCCCCCTAATCACATTTTCTCGAAGAAAATTTTAAAACAAGGGAAAAGTGTTCCGATCGAATCCTCAAATGAGTAAAGTGGATTCGAGGCTTCTCGACGCGAGTGTCACAAAGTCCACAGAGTAGTTAGCAGTTACGAGGTCCTCAGCCAGGTCCAGCGGATCAGGCGGATCAGCGGTCATGGCCTCCTCGCCCAACCACCATCCTGCACCATCCTTAACAACCTCCCCTTCACATCACCCCTATCCACAATCCCCACCCCTCACACCCAACATCCCAATCGTAAACAAATTGGGGGAAAATAAAAAATATATATAAATTTATTTAAAATATTGGAAAAATTATTAGAAATAAATAAAGGGGACATTTATAAAATGTTTGATAATGACAGAAAAAATCAAAATGGTATAATTTAAATATTAAAATAATATAATATTTAAAGACTTACATACTGTGTATGTCACCTTCACATCACCTACTTCAGGGTTTGATTCTTGTACAGGCCGCAGAGAACACAGCCTCCCTCCTCCCGATAGAGTGACCAGCAGACGACTTACACTTGGCAATTTCTATTGGCTCTGTAGTCGGCAAGCCTCCACACCACTTCTATTGCCGGGCAATCTACCAACTCCACATACCATATTACCATTGGCTTTGTGTAACAAATGATCCCTCCACCCACAACAATCAATTATGTCGTCCATTGGCCACTACATNATATATAATTAATCACTCCTATTTTACTGATAATGCATAATTTATTATAGTCAATCTTAAATAAAGCCGATAATTTTCCATGAAGGGGTTATAAAGAAAACACATAGTATTTAATATTTATTTTTATTCGAAAAAATGTATATACATATATATGTGTAAATATATAAATTACTAAATAAAAGTCATATTTATCTACATAAATGTTTAGTAATCGCTCTCTTCCATGGTGTTTTCACCTCTCGATGTCTGCTTCAGGGACCCAGAAACTGTAGTAGGCGAAGAAACACCACTGATTGACGTAAACCCTTCAAAAATGTCGTTTCAGCATCTTCTTGACGAAATATACATCTGGAAACTTCGTCGGCTGGATCTCCTCGGTGTATAAACCACAAGATGGGTAGATTGTTCAGATATTCAAAATAATTGGTCCTCGGTGCGTAGTCGTGTATACGTCGCACGCCGAAGTGTTCGGGGCTCCAATTCGCTGTGAACCCTTTCTCAAAGATCCCTTTCTGTTTGGAGAAATCCATGAGATCACCGACCTTAGCTTTAGGTTTTTGTGGGTCAAGTCTCTTTGGCTCGGAGTTCACAGTTCGAAGTCCTTCACGTCGTAGGCATTAATTCCAGTGGTAGAGTGAATGGTAGAATTAAACTCACGAACGATTTTCGGCAGTAACTCCCACCGCTTGTATTTGCCATTCGCAGCGAAATGCCTCTACATCTTGCCCTTCGATGTCCTGCTGAATCACTCAACAATAGATGCATTAAGATTGCTGTACAAATAATAATAATTTATGCTATGTTTATTCAACAGGGGCTTGAACTTCACATTTTAGAATTAAGGTAAGAGGACACTGTTCCACACCGGATGCACCACAGGAATCGCATGGATCGAAGTCATCTAGTGTACTGCGCAAATTGTATTCGGAGCATCGGGATTTCCAAACATAGTCCTCGTCGTCTCACGATGTATCCTTTATTGTGTGACCTGCATACATTTCTCTCGTGGTGGTGAAGGGGGAGAATAAAATAAGATTTTTAACTACTGGTTGCTCACGCAAGAAACACCATTGAGAATACATTTGGGATTTTGACACGACATTTCAGGATTTTTAAGATCGATTGAGTGTATCTCATGTGTCCCTGTTGTATCTACATGTAGTCTGCACAACTATTTAAAGGATAATTTATGTGACTGGACTGAATGCGATTTGCAAGTGCCTTTATCGGACATGAAGTGGCTCAGATGTCTGAATGGAATAGGTGGTAATTCATGCCATAATGCATTATACTAATTAAGGGAACATTTAAAAAAAAATACTTCAACTACGATGTAGGATCAGTTGCATTGACACAAGCAAGAAGTTTGGGCTGTAAAACACTGATCGTAATGTTATGGGGCCATTTAATTTACATTTTGTGATAGAACATTGTTACATTGTTAATACATGTACCTTAATAAAAAATTATATTACATTTATATACTGGGCTGCTTCATTATATTGCCGATTTCTTCCCAGATGTTGTCGCTCTGTTGTATGTTGGCTTATTGTGGATGTCACCGGTCGTACAAGTCTTCATATTGTTGAGCAAATGCGATCAAGCGAGCAGGATCCATGTTCTAACAAATTGTTGAAGTGTCACTACGTAAGTGGACAAATACCAACTGCAGTACATGCACGACTAAATTCTCAGAAATATCTGTGATTTCTTCCACATCGTATGCATTCCTTGTCTCTTCGGGAATTCCTGTCAGTATTGCCGACTGTCCAATGTGTCCAGTATGTACCATGCATATAGGTGAATGCAGTCCCATATAATTCCAAAATACGATGCGTGCGATTCGTGCAGTGCATACAATGCAGACCAGTGTGAGCCTACCTTTACTTGCCCTGGCAGATTTGTAGATTAGTCGCGATGCGACATTCGTGCAATATATTTGCTATGACCTTGGTGATGTCGCACACATCCTACAACTTAACCGGCCTGGCCCAAGCGGATTTGTTGTACAAATAAATGACTGTCAACATGTATATTCAACCCTTGTTGACCTGAGCATATGGTATCGTCTAGACGAGGTTGGCTAGAAACAGGTCGTACATCCCACAGATTGTAACCTTGTGATGATGGTAGTGGTCCCTCGCTTCAGCATTCAGTTCCTGGGCGATTCCCAACCTACCCATCGCAAGTTGCCTCCCTTCTGTTTTATACGATGGAAATAATCTCGTTNTCCCTCGCTTCAGCATTCAGTTCCTGGGCGATTCCCAACCTACCCATCGCAAGTTGCCTCCCTTCTGTTTTATACGATGGAAATAATCTCGTTTTTGTGCGAGTAATTTACAACCCTTTACGAAGTGACCAGTACTTACAATATATCCACGAGTTCGTTTGGGTTGTCCCAAAACACATAATCGCTCTTCTTGTCACTGAATATCTTCGTCATGCCTTTGCCACTTTTTAAAACTAGACTACTGAAGAGGTCTGCGAGAGTGAAATTTTTTTATTATCTTTGTCCTAATGAGAACTGGTCTCGTGACCATTATTTTGGGAAAGTGCCTGTCGAGATCGTGCAACATCTTGTGTTCCAGCAGGTCATCACCAGTATATTTCCTAGCTCCTTGTAAAAAAGAAGTTCGGAAAGCCCGGGGTTTCCATGCATCTTGCAATCGCCTGCTTGGATGATCCCACCTGGTAGAAACTCAATTTCATTAGCATCGAGGAACTGTTTATCGTCGTACTTGTATATACCATATTCTGTATCATTATTGCAAGATGTGTATGATCGTAGATACCTACGAACCAAAGCACTGGGTCCGAGGGCTTTCTTCCAAAACTTTTCCTAGTGTAGCAAATCTGCATCTGGTCCATCTTCCCTATCCGTTTGCGCATTATCACATTTCCACTTTGTAAATTCAACTGAATAGTCGATTTTGGTATTCACGGCTACGAGCACTCCATCACTCTCTGTAAGTACACCAAGACTGCGAGTAATGGACTTAGAGATTTTTCATTTACAAGATCGCTCGGAAGTCTGGCTCTTATGGACAGGAAATTCTTTGAGCGAATAGAGTGTATCGACGAGGCGGGTCGCTAGCAATGTCTGAAACTACACTGCATAAAAATGGTAACATTTGCATATCCGACAAACTATTTTCGATCCTGTCCAAACATTCGCTATAGACATCAAATATGTGATTGCTGTGTTTTTGAACATCTGTTTTCTTGGCAAGGTGGGAAATCAAGGTAGCGAATGTATTCTCTATGGAATATTTCAGTCATTTCATATATTCTTCATTTTGTGCTGATGCCTACTTCAATATGTTGGTAATTTGCCATTGAACACTCGTTACATGCTTGTCCATGGCAATCGTATTGTGATTGATCTACATCTTCACACAATCAATCTTCAACCCGAGCTCGGACAAGTAAGTCTGAAATAATTAGTTTTGTTCTGACAAAACAATATGTAGTTCCGAAATTAAGTCATTGCCAGTTTAAAAGACAAATATTTGGTAGCAGTATCTTGGGATTGTTCAGATTCCCCAACATTTATAATTATTATTTTACCAGCATCACAAGTTCCATTGTTTATTGGTATGAGACAACCTCCATCTTCATCTTTGTCACAATACAGCTTGAGGCTACGGTGCTCAAATTTCTATATGCTATTACTCATTATCGATGGTCGACGATGAAATGTTTGAAACCAGGTCAGTACCTGCCATTATATAGAAGCCAGTCTTTTACGATCACCAAAATTCCATCATTGTCTTTCGAGCACAAGAACACATAATTTCTAAATGTGATAATGCCATGTCTTTATTGACATGGTCGTCGTATCGACCATGCGAAATAGCACCAACATGTTCGCATTGTCGTGAAGTATTGGTTTGGTTATGAGCGAATAAGTCTGACTGAGACACATGCAAACGACATGCATGTTGTTCAATACAAAAGTATTCTTTAATTTAGCTTTGCTATCTCGTGCGCAATGTCGTAGAAGATGAATATGGTGTTCGGTAGTGCCTCGCTTGGTGACACAGCAGCATCATTATCGCTGCATGGGTGACAAGCCTTGCATGCACAGCNGTGTTCGGTAGTGCCTCGCTTGGTGACACAGCAGCATCATTATCGCTGCATGGGTGACAAGCCTTGCATGCACAGCATGCAGTGCACATACCAAGACACTGATATTTCGGTTGCTGGAGCGATTTCGAGTACAGTACATTATCTCGAACCAAATGCCATTCGGTTCCTCGAATAAACTCGTTAGCATGCATGTCTTACCGCAATTGTATAGTCCCATAATGATACACTTCACAGTACCAGGAAACAACTTTCCATGGCATCTTCGTCGCTAACTTGTACAGGAAGACAACAACCCTGCTGGAAGATCTCCATAATACTGAAACTGAAATATATAAAGAGAGCCTAATTATAAGTTTTTAGTTCAGTTAACCACATTGTCTGGAAGAGGTTAGACCATAACTGGAAGTGGGATCGTCGATATGTCCATCAACAATCTACCAATCGAGCTGCAGATTCCTGCATGCAAGTTATGTGCACTGCGAACAAAGCCAGTTAAAATNCCATCAACAATCTACCAATCGAGCTGCAGATTCCTGCATGCAAGTTATGTGCACTGCGAACAAAGCCAGTTAAAATGCTTGCACATGGCGATAGAGGCAACAATGCACTAGATTAGGCATGTAAGGAACATTACATTGTTTATTCTCGGTGCAAGGATCTGTAAAGCAGACACCAGGCAGAGAAGATACTCGCACAAGGGGTAGACGAAATATGTCATGTGCAGGATACCAGGCTCGACAAAAAAATAGCTGTGTGTGGTGTTTCCAACATGATGAAGGCCAAGGTGGAGATGGGTATGGGTGCAAAGAGCACGAGGAAGGCCCAATTGAAACGAAAATTGGTGGCAAAGAGAAAAAAGCATGCAAGACCAAGAAAACATCTACTGGCTGATTATTTCAATTGATTCTTCCTGCACTCGGGTCCTTGGGGGCCTGATCGAAGCCATGAGCAGTATAGTACAAGCTTAAACACAGTATCCAAAGAACAGAAGCAGTTGTCCGAGGCCCAAAGACACAATGCAAATATTGATGCGATTTTCATGAGAAAAATGGCTAAGACCTTTAACTTGATGCTACTAGGCCACCTGAGGTATACAGGATGGTGGCTAGTAGTTTACTTAGTCAAATTTCTTTGGTGCAGACTAAGGGCACATGTGGTAGTTCCGTTAGGGGTAAACAAATACTCGTATTCTCCATTATTTAACACACCAGCATTTTATTTGTCTTAAGGTAACATAGGTATTTACACACACTGGCAAGACTGAGCCCCCCTACAAGTCATAGGCCTGAAGGGCTGGTGGGTTAAATGCTATGCATCGGGGAAGGTTGTTGAAGGGGTACGCTTCTCTACTTATCTGTGACTGCGGNGGGCTGGTGGGTTAAATGCTATGCATCGGGGAAGGTTGTTGAAGGGGTACGCTTCTCTACTTATCTGTGACTGCGGCTTTCAGTGAGTTGTCTTTGTTGGTAGCTGAGGAATGGTGAGTTGGGTAGCCCATTGTCAGGCCCTCGGACTGGCTCTCGTTGGCGTGCTATACTCAGCTGGCTTCTTCCTGCAGCTTTGACTGACACTCTCGGAAGTCCGGGATTGGTTTCCCAGGACTTGTGCTTTCTCTGCGACCTCGGCTGGCGTTACTCGTAGGAGAGCATGTCACCTCGTCTGTGTCGACGTCCGCAACGATACGGCTCGCGTTTCTGACTTCCCCACCTCCGAAATTGCCACTACGTTTTCGGAAATGAACTCATAAGTTCTCGGCACTTCTACTGGGATTTTCTCAGAAATTTACACATGAAGTTTCGGCTGTTCATGGGTTCTCTCCCCGGTGACGTCACAATTTACTTATTGACTGATTGACTGCTTGCCTCGTCGCTATCTGGCACACGACTACGTCTTGTCGGGGAATGGCGCTTCTCGGTATGGGGCTGCCACTCGTTTCCGGGAATTTACTCAAGTTCACGGCACTGTTACCGTCACACGACTGCTTACTTCCGTGTCTCCTTCGCCTCCCATCTCGGCTGCACCTATCTCGTCTCGTGGCTGTACCACCTAACAACTCCCGTCTCGGCTTACAATAATTGACTCTGCTGGGATCCGAACCCGGCCTCGACTGCCTCACCCGACTGCCGACTCTCTGTGTGCGATATGTCTGCCTGACTGACTGATGCCGGTCCGGCGCCTCTCGACGCCTCTGAACAACTCCGAACAACTGTCTCCGAACAACTGATCCCGAACAACTGACTCCCTGCCTTGGTTGCCTCGTGAATTTAACCCCTCTCCCGCTATATTCAAATTAGCTGTCAGCAGTTTCTCGAGAGATAAATCGGGAAATCTTCTGTGTACCTCGCACGTTTTTTGTGTACGATTTCGTGTCTCGTCAACTGCTTGTGTACTCCAACTAGGGTGGAGGGAGGGTGCGGCAGGACGTCTCGGGGATTCCTGTGAGCTGTGTCTGCATTAATTCTTGGCGGGGGCTCCCCTAATTCCTTCGCCGAGGGCTGCATATTAGCTATTTTTCGGGAATTACCCTGTTTCTCTCGACTTCGATTATTCCCAGTGTGCCCTTATACGGCGGGACTGTCCCGAGGGTTTTTCCCCCCAGGGTGTGAATACAGCGCAATGCCTATCCCATGTACCCATAATGTGTCAACCTAACACTATACCCAATAGGAGGCAGAAATGTTTAAAAGTGATGTGCCAAGAAACTGAAGCAAAAACCATGAAATCATTGCCTAACATGGAAAAAACAGTCGGGCCTGGTACGCATGGGGTAGCATATGTAAAATGAGGCAAATTTGCAGAATACTTCGACAGTTTTGGAAATTTGCATACTCCACCCAAGCTGCAATGGTACCTGAAAGGAGTGATACTGACTTTCAAATACAATTGTTCGTTCGAACAAGTAAATTGAATAAAATGCCTGTACATCGAATGAAAGCCATCAGTAATGTCAATAAAGCTTACATTAATGTGATGTAGCTCCAAGCTGCATACAGTATACTTCCCACCACTCAACCAGGAGGGGACATATTACATACACCTGGTTGATTTTAAATTGTGAAATATGATACCAAATGTCGATTAAAAAAACTGTAATCTGTACATTGAGAAAAGTTGTAATGTCACCCATGAGGTGAAACTGCCCATTGGCTCTAACAAGCTAGATGACATGGCAAGGTACATCGAAAATACACTCATAAACATCGATGAGCTGGTCATTTATGAAGACAGCATCATGAAAGTGGAAATTCATGCATGCCTGCCATTCCAGAACGGGCTATACATATTACTATTGGAAGTTCGGATAGCAGTCTATTACCAAGGTACCTGCACTCTTCTTTGCCAGCCATAACTACGATTCACAGGGACTCTGATGAAAGAAGGTGGATCGAACTGAGCATCGACGAAATTGGTGAGCAATAGTATTCTCAACCTTATCGATCACATCACATATTTGCTCAACTGTATCGAGGTGAACCAGACAAGAGAATTCGGCATAATGACTGCGATAAAAATTACCTCTCACTCACCCGGACGAGCTGTCTGCAGCCAAGATGACAGGCTGGGGGATTTATGACTATAGTCATCCTATATACCTCTGAGACAATTTCCAGGTGTGCATTCATCTAGCAATGTTGCTGCAATTTGCCGAATACTGCACACGCATTATCATCAATTCGAAGCAGGATCTGTTACAGCTCCTAGCCAATATACTTTTGGATGCCATCATGGGCATGGGAGAAAACCTGTAGACAGTGGAACTAAAGCTACATTCAATCGAATGGATGCTTTCTCACATTCAGTTCAGCACTACCGATTATATCAGGGTGCTGAAGAATGTGGAAGATGGCCAAAACATAAATGTGGCTTTCAGGTCGTGGACTCTCGAGACCTATCCCATGCTTCCTGCAAGCCAGCACATCAACTGGATGGTAAAGTCTGGCTTTGCTACCAATAAACTAACCTACATCATCGTTGGGCTACAGATCAGGTGACAGCACAAAGTCAGAGTGCCATTCGCAGTTCGACAAATGTCAAATAGAAAATGCGAAAATATTTTTGAATATTGAAAGCTATACATACATAGACATGAACATGAACTTTTAAAGTGGCCATTGCCTTCTGGCATATCAAATGTATACTCAATTCCAAAATGTATATTACGGTCATGCCCAGTCCCCGAGACTTAGTCCTGATACTTTAAAGAGTTTGGCCCTGCTCGAGGTGTTCGATGTGAGTAAACAGGACGAGCATATCAGTTTGAATGTGATCGACTGCAGTATTGAATTCACCATGCATGGAAATATTCCCACCCACACTTGCGCTTTCTGCCTGTTACTTCACGTCCTGTTCCCATAGTTCAATTACTGAGACAAAGTCATGAAGATTTTGCCATAACTACTGTGGAGTATATAAATACCATAGACCATACAGTATCTATATAGTCGGCTTCAAGCACAGACTCCATCAGGATGTTATGTAACCTGCAAGGATTCCAGAGACAGAGTATCTTCATGCTCAAGGAGATCGAAGTGTCCTGAAATGACGATGGCAAGACATGCACATGCTCCTTCTGCCTCCTTTATTCATGGAATATCTTGGACGAGAAAGGCAAGAAGACGAACGTCTGACTGACAAAGTACTACTGTGTACTGGAATGGGACAAAGGCCAGATTCCTTACCATCAAGTGGGAAATGTGCTGCGTGACTTGGTTATGCAGTAACCGCGAAATCCAATTTATATGGAAGAGGCTGAGCAGAAAAAATGCCTGAGCAACTAGTGCAAAGATGAAGTGGAAATCATCGACATGCAGTTGAGTATGGCTGTCCTTCGCTGCACAAGCCGACGAAACTTTACGATGACGAGTGGCGATATGTCTGCGACAGGTCAAAACCTGACTGGACTTCCATGTGGAGGAATACGCAGCTGCTGAGCAAATGGTGAGCTTCGTCGTAGGACTGGAAATCGGCAGACTATGACTCGATATAAAGTTACCGCTAAAAGTTGATTTCGAAAAACATTATTTTTAAATGTGAATTCATGCTGAAAATTTTTGATGTTACATCTACTATTACAATACATTATGTGTATAAAATAATTTAAATGTTTTCTTTTACCCATACTCATAAGAGTAGCATTTTTATTTAAGAAAATTTTTTATAAAGTTGCTCTTTGTGTATCATTTATTAAATTTAGATAGAATCCAAATTTCTTACACACAAAATATGTAACCTATTTGTGTATTGGAGTAACACTGACACTTGTGGAAACCTGCAGGGTTTTGCGCAGACAGATCTGCGAATGTATACAGGCCTTCATATTGAAACATGCAGTGTGTCGGGTGGAATAGGTGGAGTGAACAATGGGTGTTTGGAGGGGGTAGAAGTGAGGGGGTGGAAGTTACGAAGGGAAGAAAAGAAGGGGGAGTGGGATGTGGAGGGGGTCGGAATGAATGAAGGGTTTGGCACCTTGTGGGGTTTGCCAGTTTATTGTCAAAAGTGTAGAGGTATGGATCGCCTCATCTCGCTTCTACAGTCGACATCTTATTATGCATCCATAATGTCTTCCGATGCCCCAGAGCCTACAAATTATCTGGATGTTCCAAAGCCAATGGTATCTTTGGCAGTGGCATTAGGTTATTCAAGTGGACCACTTACAGCAGTGCTGCCGTTACTTTCTTCAGTCGTGGTACTACCGGTACTACCAGGGCCAACGATTTCGGGTAGTCCACTTACAGCAGCAATGTCATTACCGTGTTCGTGTACGGTACTACCAGGGCCATCGACTTTGTGTGGACCACCTACAGCAGCTCCATCTGCATTGTGGTCCAAGCTAATGCTGTCAAGTTTCAATGCATGTACTGCGACGAAGCCTTTGCGAATAGCAGCAATGCTAGACGATATGAAAGAAGTTAATGTAAGATGAACCTGTCCTGTGCAGCATATAGGTGATATAAGTGTCTTCGTCTGTTAACTAATAGTAACAATCTTTATAGACAGTTGAAAACATGTAAATTACTTTTTCCTCCGCCTGCAAAGCCAAAAGGTGTGTTGCCATCTCCACAAAACTGTGATGAACTTGTAAGTAATGCAGGTTGTAATGATGATGTAAATACGTCATCTCTACCTAGCACAGTAAGTGATAAGGCAATGACAGCACCANTAATGCAGGTTGTAATGATGATGTAAATACGTCATCTCTACCTAGCACAGTAAGTGATAAGGCAATGACAGCACCACCAGTAAGTGAGGACATGAGTAACGTGATGCGGTCGGCAGCTAGATCGGTTACTGCTGCTACAATGGCAGGTTACCAAGATTTAAATGAGTTTGAACGTGGTGTTATAGTCGGCGCACGAGAGATGGGGCATAGCATCTCCGAGGTAGCGATAAAATTTGGATGTTCGCGTACGACCATTTCACGAGTGTACCGTGAATATCGGGAATCCGGTAAAACATCACATCTTCGACATCGCTGCGGACAGGAAAATATCGTGAAAGAACGGGACAAAAGACGACCGACGAGAATCATTAAACGTGACAGACGTGCAACCCTTTCTCAAATTGGCGCAGATTTGATTTGTGGACTGCAGGATTCGTGGTGTGAATTGCCTCCTGCATACGTTCAGACATTAGTCGAGTCCATGCCACGTCATCTTGTGACACTTCTGCATTTTCGGGGGACCTACACGATATTAGGCAGGTGTACCAGTTTTTTTGGCTCTTCAGTGTATAAATATGGTATAAACTTTACAAAAAAGGAAAACTATTGATGTCAAACTGTTTACAAAATTATTATTATGTTACTGTTGTTTCAATAATGTTAAAAAAAAATTGAATTAAGTTGGGGTATACATACTCGATGATCGTTTTTAAGAGTTTTATATTTTTATTGCGTAAATGAAAGCGAAAAATATAATATTGGTTATTTTCATATATATTTAATTATTTTTGTTTTCCGAAATTAGATAATGCGTTTAACGTTAATAAAAGCCGTAAATACTTATGTTTTCCTTATAATATTAATTTATTCATCCCTTCGGCATTGTACNGTTTAACGTTAATAAAAGCCGTAAATACTTATGTTTTCCTTATAATATTAATTTATTCATCCCTTCGGCATTGTACATAACAGGATAAAAAATTTCAAAAATAAGTGAACCCAATATTTACCAAGTTAAAACATGTACTATAATGAAATAAAATTTAACACTGGTTTTTCTTTAATATCTGTTACTGAATGCTTACAAGTATTTAATGATAATTTAATTGTTTACTTACAAAAGGTGTTTTATACAAATGTTTCATCAAATTATAAAAAAATAAATAATTATATTTGGCTGGAAAAACATAAAAACATAAATTATAAATATGTAAATACAAATTTCAAAATGTTAATATTTTAGATAATAATTTCAATAGTTTAATGTCATACGTATGGCATTAATTTACAAATTTAATTTAAAATGCATGAATGTAAAACTATTTTATACAAAAAAAAAACAGAAAAAATTACAAATGGTAAAACGATGCATGATAAAGAATGTTCATAATTCAATACGCTTTGTACTTTACGATTGTATCCTGTTATAATTACAATTTGTTATTTTCAGTTCTTCATAAACGTTACAGTTAATATATTTTCTTCTAAAATGTATAGAATATCAGTTTGTTCAAGCCTGATTTTATTATATTAAATTTTGATTTTACATGGTTTTCGTGTGTAACTTGTGAGTTTAGATTGTTTTGTAAACTTGTATGGGTTTCAGTGTCAGTTCTATTTTCGTCTATGAAATGCTAGTACGTATGATTAAGGAGTTATTATTTACGAATTCTAGATTTAAAAGACGAATTTTCTCTAGAATGCGATCGAAAAGAGAATTTTTGGGAAATAGTTATTTTTTGGTCTAAAATTCGTAATTTAAATCTAACCTTCTCGAAAAATTTATTTGTTATGAAGTTAAGATCTGTTTAAGTGCATATTATTAATTTAATAACTTTTTTTAGGTGTTTTATGAGCAGCGTATTATTGCCGCGTTGGCCACAATGAGAGGTAAGAAGTTCGATACTATTAAATTATTATTATTCTGGTTCTTTTTGTCACGAAGTTATGGCTATCGCCTTNGAGAGGTAAGAAGTTCGATACTATTAAATTATTATTATTCTGGTTCTTTTTGTCACGAAGTTATGGCTATCGCCTTATCTATTTTATAGAAGTTGGTCAAATAACTCCTAAGATATCATGTAGTCTGTAACTACAATTTATTTAATGCATCCAATACCTATATGTTATGCAGATGTATTACTGAGTTAGTGTTATATGCTATAGATATGGTAGCAATAAACTGATTTTACATTATATTGGCGAGCTTAATTGAGAGACCAATTTATAAATGTTTTATTCGAGCATGTATATTTTGATTTAAGCTACTCAGCACAAAATATTACACGTAACGACGCAGCAATTTAGAAAATAAGTTGACCTTACANGAGAGGTAAGAAGTTCGATACTATTAAATTATTATTATTCTGGTTCTTTTTGTCACGAAGTTATGGCTATCGCCTTCTCTATTTTATAGAAGTTGGTCAAATAACTCCTAAGATATCATGTAGTCTGTAACTACAATTTATTTAATGCATCCAATACCTATATGTTATGCAGATGTGTTACTGAGTTAGTGTTATATGCTATAGATATGGTAGCAATAAACTGATTTTACATTATATTGGTGAGCTTAATTGAGAGACCAATTTATAAATGTTTTATTCGAGCATGTAAATTTTGATTTAAGCTACTCAGCACAAAATATTACACGTAACGACGCAGCAATTTAGAAAATAAGTTGACCTTACANAATTTTGATTTAAGCTACTCAGCACAAAATATTACACGTAACGACGCAGCAATTTAGAAAATAAGTTGACCTTACATTTGAAATTTAATTTACATTATGTTGTATGTAACAGTAGTCTACTATTAGTAAGTTTATATGCTGAGATTCATTTTGGTAATTTCTGAAACATGATATTTATGGTAGCAGACAGAATGGCAGAAAAAATATAAGATTTCATTAGTTTAATAATGGTCACCTTCATACTGCAAGCATACAAACTATCGTTAAATGAAGACTAGATGATAGGTATATGTGATATTCAAGCGTAAAATATTCAAATGGAACCAATTTTAAAAATAAGTGTCTTACAAACTTAGCTTATATTGGTAATGGTTATCGCCTAAAAAAAANTCAAATGGAACCAATTTTAAAAATAAGTGTCTTACAAACTTAGCTTATATTGGTAATGGTTATCGCCTAAAAAAAACATTATTTCTATGCCTTATTAGGTGAGAATCGATAAAGTTGTTCTGGAAGTATAATGTAAGAGCTTTNTAAAAAAAACATTATTTCTATGCCTTATTAGGTGAGAATCGATAAAGTTGTTCTGGAAGTATAATGTAAGAGCTTTATCTTTCAGGGGATACTACGTTACAAAATGGCTGACAAGAGAGGCCGTGTGTTGTATCAAATGCTCGTAGTAGAAATGTTTGGCACGTTCAAATTTGGTTAAAATTTGTCCAATTTTGCGGTAGATATGGCCCACTAATATTAAATATGTGTATGATATGTAGGTAGTAAGGACTTGCCGTCTTTTCGATAGGGAGGTCATTAGAGACGGAGCAATTTGCTCGGAGAAGCGGGAACGGGGGAGCAATTGGCCATGACCTGTAATAAAGAACCATCACCGCATTCGCCTGTAGTGATTCCGGGAAACCATGTAAAACCGNTGTAATAAAGAACCATCACCGCATTCGCCTGTAGTGATTCCGGGAAACCATGTAAAACCGTAATCAGGATGGTGGGACCGGGATTCGAACCCAGATCCTCCCGAATGCGAGTCGAATGTTAAACCACTGCTCCACTTCGCTCTGTATATCTTTTTGATCACCATTTTAAAAATGATATAATGATTGATNGAACCATCACCGCATTCGCCTGTAGTGATTCCGGGAAACCATGTAAAACCGTAATCAGGATGGTGGGACCGGGATTCGAACCCAGATCCTCCCGAATGCGAGTCGAATGTTAAACCACTGCTCCACCTCGCTCTGTATATCTTTTTGATCACCATTTTAAAAATGATATAATGATTGACATTAAACTTTTGTTTTTCAAGTGTTATCTTCCAAAATGTCTGACGAAAGATGTTATGAGGCAAAAAATGAATTCCTCGCAGAGGCACACAAACTGCGCCATGTTTGGTTTGTGAGTTTATAGGTCAGGAGTTCAAACCAAAAATATTTGTGAAAATTATTTTTGAATTATTTGTTTTGTGCAGAATAATCGTGTTTTTAAAGTTTGGTTATCAAGGAAAACATGCCTATAAAATTTGACGGATGTTAGTTAAGTGGTTACAGAGATATGGCTTAAAAGCTTTATTACATCAAGTCGTGCTCTTTTCTATTGTGATGGGCAGAAGGGGCATTGAATAAGCGTGTTAAATGCACGAAATAATAAATATTAGCATTACAATTTTGGGTGAAATTGGCCAAAATGTTGTTATAAATGACATTCTAACAGAAAATACTTACATTGCCACCATTTTGAAAAATATTGGTAATATACTCAACCCATACATACTTGAGGTGGGTTACTTTATGACTAATTGCATGTCAAAACTTTGCTGATAGTGTTTTCTGTCGATGTGCCGAGTTTGGTCCAAATTGTTTTAATTGTTTCTGAAAAATAACATAGCACCCCTCAAAATTTTAAAAGTTCGCCAAAGTAGGTATAAAAGTATAATATTCTTATTAAGTACAATAAGTGGGTGGAGCTGTATTCTACTGAAAACTTTGAGAAGTGATTTCTTATGAAAATCATGAAGAGAATATATTTAATACTTTATCATAAAACGAATATCGAGGGAAGTTGGAGGATTTCGAAATAAAAATTAAAGATGACGCTACATAAAATTGTGGTTTTAGGTAATGGTTACTTAATAGTAGATCCGAGGAATCCTGCAGTTTACATGAAATACTCAATAGTACGGGCCTCATGTTTGACTCACAGTTCATATCACCGCACAAACGATTGTCAGACACGATGAGAAACACCCTCTGTATCCCGAATAATCACCATGTACCCCCTATTGTAAAAATAAAATCAGCTGTTTTCGCATTAAACGACTATAGAGGTAACGATTATCATAACAAGAAATGGAGTCCCACGCATTGGCCACTTGGCAGCACAATTTGATAGTTGTTCTCACCAGTGTCACCAGTGCCAGAGATCTAATCCAACAGCATACATGATCAAAGGGGAAAGATCTGGTTATCGTTCTATGCAAGGTATTTGACGATCTTGAAGAGCACACAGTATTGTATTAGCAGTATGTTGGCGGGCACTGTCTTGTTCGAATTTCACAAAAACCTTCTGCTGTAAGCATGGCAGCAGAATGAGATGGACGATGCTCTGTGTTTACCGAGCACTATTCAATATCCTGTATACAAATACCAGATGCGAAAGTTATTTGTGTGGTATGGCTCACCACAAAACAGTTCCAAGCATTCGTCCTGTGTGTCTGTGCCAAGAACGCTATGGAATATGTAGCTCATATTGTCGATGCCAAATGTGGAAACAACCATCATTAGCGTATCTGTATAACCTCCTCCTATAATTGAACACAATGCTTAAATTTGTGTTAATTCAGATGCTCCTTTCTCGAAATCATAGATGGCAAGCTGCATGATGGTGTGTCGCGATGGGAAGTGTCTCTAGCGGCACATATGATCGTTGCCCAGAAAGCAAACAATTGTGGATGATCCTAGCTGTCAGCCCTGTTTCAAATTTACTTCTAATTGTTTTCATGGTTGCTAAGGCATGCGATCGACTTGGTATGCATCTGTATGTGTTTGCTGTCTGTATCCATGTATATGGTCGTGTGCGCCTTCCTTTGACTAACGGCGTCGACATCGATGCCCTATTGTCACTTTTAATCGTATTTGTTGCACTTTTATCCATTTTGATGATAAGTGTCGTGGAGTCTTTTTTGGCCTTTTCCGAGTTGTTAATTTACCAATGGCGCGCCCATTTACCATCCAAGCATAACCGCAATGTTGAACAAAGCTCAGGAGCACTAGACAGCCTTGCGTGTTGAGCGCAGCCCATCAAATATCCATCAGACAATATTTTGGTCTTAATCCTTCCGTAGCGTAAAAATCTTGATCATCGCATGGACTGCTCTCTAACTATGGAACACGTAAATTTTACCTTTCCCCTTCTCATACTTTGCGATGTTATTTTTCATTTTCTGATATTCCATGTCTTATCGTAAAATTTTAATTAGTCTCATAAACCACAACAGCATGCCGCTCTGTTGACATATGTAACTACAAGCAGGGACAAATTTTTGTACCCTTATGTTGCTACTGTCAACAACCATATTCGTAGAAGACCGATGTGTTTCTCTGTACTATCTTCCTGGTTTCATCCAGACTTTGTGCATGTCTGTAAGTTATTCAGCGAAATTTTTCTTTTCATCTGTGCTGGTTTCGTTATGTTGTTCATATTTATTATTTTCGTTGTTCAAATATGAGTCGTCGTTAGCACTTGGTGCGTTTTCTTATTGCTCTCTGACTTAATTCCTTGTTCGGAATCATCGCTGTGTGTTTTTTTTTTATATCACTACTGACAACACCCTAACTTGGATTCTAACCTGTGCTTCAGTGTTATTTTCAATTCTCATTATTCTGTTTTTCTACAAATCACACTGCAATGGAGTATGTCCATAATAATGTTTAGTCCTACCCAAGGTGCTTCGAACATGTGAAGCATCCACTGAGACGTCGGATCTCAGTCCGCATGTGAAAGCCTGCAACTTGGAGGAATTATGGTGATTCAACTTACGTATATGTGTGTGTGTGTGTATATATATATATAGTTTACTGTGCAACATTGCAGTGTTTTTTGCTGCAAATTCGCTGAGACTCTGTATTGCCACACCCCCTGGCCATACTTTGACATTTCAAGAAGACATATCCAGTCATGGTTTTATTTGTCTACGACTGGCATTCACACCACTTATCTTTTTTTTTCATATCTAACACCTTAACGTGTAGTATAAGTGTATATTTCCTAAGCCATTTTAACGAAGTATCCTTAAAATGTGTTCAGCTGCAAGATTGGTTGGTAAAGAAATTAAATATCAATAGAAACCGTTTAATAATTCTCATGACAAATTTAATTTGGCATGAATGGATTTTGATGGTTTTTGTGTTGTTTTGTAAAGTATTGCTAACAAAGCTTTTTACCCTTAGTTGTAAAGACTTTAATAATCATTTCTTTACTAATGAAATAATTACTGGTAAGTGTTAATGCAGTGAACTTTTGACTGGTTTTTCAGATTTCGCAGAACAAAACTGCCCAGTTATCGACGTCACGAACACGGATACCGAATAGAGACTCTCCGTGGTTTCATCCCCTGTTTGTTGAAATGTTGTCCGAAATGAGGGAATGGATTGAAAGTGGTGCTATAGAATGGAAAGTTAAGTTTAAGTTAATAGTTACATAATATTGAAAATTGCTTTGCAGCATTTTGTGAAAGTTCCTTAACATTTATATTGAATTACTTTTGTTTCTTAAGACTGCCATAATAGCGATATGGGGCGTCGCCCAAGGAAACTTAGAAGTTCCAGTTGAGTGTGACTACCGGCTCTAAAAATTGATTTTCATCTTTCCTAGAATATTACTTTCTCAGTTAATGGGCCTGTGACGAAATTCTCATTAGTGAGGTAACTCTAAAACAATTAAATCTAATTAAAACGTAAAAATTAACACATTGTAGCCCTAATTTCTGTGATAAAGTTTTTTTTAAATAATTACCTTCTAAACTCATGAGAAAAGGTTATTTTCTAAGATGGAGTCAGGATGGTCGCTCGGAAACTGAAATACATGTATAAAACACAACTTAATTTAAAGAGTTGGGTTTGTTGTCTAACCCTTTACATGACTCCGAGTATCAGACGGAATACAGGAAATCCATTTCACTTTATTAAATGTTAACTTTAATAACAACAAATTATTCACAAAGAATTACGAATAATAATTACATGAAGCTATCGAAAACCGAGAATAAATAAATATGTAAAAACGACTGACATAGATTCGGATTATGAATTCAGATTGTTATTGACGAACGTATATCTGAAAACCGTAAATTAAACTGTTTATTAATAAACACTGATTTATTTTTTTCGTCAATATGCAGGTACCTACTATGAAATTTCCTGAACGGTTTTTATAGTTTAGAATACAATAAGTGTTTAAATCAACAAGTTTCACTTACTGCATACTGAATTATTTAGTGCTAAGTTTAAAAGGCTTGTTCTGGATGTTCATCATTTTGTCTCCCAAATTCTCTCTGAGTTCGTTTGGATACATCCTAATATGAAATGTCACATCGCGGCGACATCAAACAGTGATATCCTCTTTGCGAACACATGCAGTCTGGAATAAGAAAGTCACCACAATTAGTGTACAACTATTCCTTCACTTTAAGTATTACATCATCCGTAGGGCTACTACAGCAATCACGCTGGTACACTTTTCAGTGTGTGTGTGTGTNCACTTTAAGTATTACATCATTCGTAGGGCTACTACAGCAATCACGCTGGTACACTTTTCAGTGTGTGTGTGTGTGTGTGTGTGTGTGTGTTGGTTGATGGCGGAGGGGGGGGGGTTGTATTTTAAAGGTTGTGACACGAGTCAAAAAAACTAAAATTCTGATGGAAATTAGCAGCTAAAGTGAATGTGTATTCGGCAGATTTACTGTCCATAAATGTTTATAATTCTGAAGATCAAAATTTTATGGTTCACGTTTTTTTTATTCACTTAAAGCCACAAAAAAAAATCTGCTCAGGTACGCAAAAATTCTTACTAGAGTAAATTGTGTAGACAAAACATATTTTAAATGCTGTGTTTTACTAGCCTACACACGTTTAATTTAACATTACTGAAAAGTACTGAACTAAATTTGAGACTGTGACGAAGATAATTTGCTATGAAATACTGACGACCAGCTGTGAAATACCTATTTAATATTTGCACTCCAATACAGGCTTGAATAAATGCAAATATACTCAAACAGGAAGTCAACCCACCCAGCCACTCAGAGAAACTCAATAGGATTTCTTTATAAGAAAACATAATATAATGTGTTTCATTTGCAGTATATTAACAAAACCTTTCAGATATAAACATTTAAAACAAAATCTTATGATTAATTTTATAATTTTCATACGCAATGTTAAATAACTCTGTTTTATTAAAATTCTTATGTATACGTCAATGAGTGCCTCAACAAACATGTTCATTAGGAAATAATGATATTTTGCAATGAAAGTTCCATCGGGTCTAAAGAAGATCAGCCTTCATTATTATTGCATATCAAACGGATTTATTCACATGAGCGTCCACTCTCAATTTAACATAGCCTAGCACTATTTGAAAAAAATTTAATTAATTATTTTATATAAACATACGTCCACCACAGTTGATTCATGTTGTAACAAGAAATATATATTTGAATATGAGGTTTTTAAATGTTTCGCTTGGCGGAATGAAAACAATAACTCCTTTCCTATTTATTATCTTCAGAGCATTTCGATGAACTATTTTGCGAAAATTTTGTTATTTTCATGTTGACAAAGACACTAGTTATATAGGATCCAGTGACTAAAGGAATACAATTTATAGTTTCGGTTCATTACAGGGCAAACCCATTTAGACGTTAAAAATAATCAAAGAAGTTGCTGAAAATTTACAGTATTGCTCTTAGTAATACATATCGCCTTAGTTAAAAAGTTTAAGGTATTTATCTAGATTTATTTTTTAAAAATTATAAAAATAATATATGTAAATGAATATTACGTAGTTTTATCAATTAAATTAATCAAGATTGGAATTAATAAACTGTTTTATATTATCTTGTGCTGTGGTGCTGCATGGTTGCAAATAAAACTATTTGTTTAAATTCAGAGTAATAAATAGCTTTAAAAATGTTCATTATAACGTACTGAATAATCATGCTTTATGTGGCATAAATTAAGTTTGTGACTGGTCAATTTAGTTTCTAGTTAAATGTCCTTTAATCATCACATAAAATTAAGAATAATTACTTGAGGTAGAACATAATTTAAACTGAGGGCACAACCATAATAAAGTAATTAATTCAAAGTGCAGCTTATTTCTGCTGCCATCCCAGACACGGTAAAAGCCACTTTACTGGACGCAATACTGAAATATTAAGTGAACTAGGCGGAATGCATAATGCACAAAAAAAAAATAATGTTATTTACTTGATATTAACTAGAGGTTAAAATGCTATACATTTTTAATTCTTGTAATAAATGAAAACAATGAAATTCAATACGTAACTAAATATGAAATAATCATAGATGAGGTAAAGTTAATAGAAAGAAATAAATGCACGTTTCCAATTACAAAATAGAACCTACATCCCTGGAGTGCACCACAAACAGAGGCGCTACAATTTTACTTTCAATAAACTATTAATATTTTTCTTGACTGTGCAGATACTTCATAACCGTTCAGTTCCTTGGTTGAACACAGTTCTACTGGGATAGCAATGAAACTAAATATTTTTTAATGGCTTGGTCATGGCATAATTTAAAAACAAAGTTCTCGTGTCAGTTAGATGCAAAACATCACGGCAAAATGCATCTCGAGGTGCGGGCCAGAAAAACTGTAGATCATTATTTCCTAGAATGCTCTACACAAGCAAAAATATAAGTCTCTTGATATACCTATACATAAGCAGTAATGCGATGTGAGGGTAAATAGACAGCCGAAAGTTAAGTTAACTGGGAGACTGAAAAATTCGAACACTCGAAACTGGTATTTTAACCTTCTCTAAAACACAGAAAATCACGTTACGTGGAAAATCGATTTATTTTCTATTATAACGGACACAGTAAACATGGTACCCTGTGGCATAGAATAATGTGGCGAGGGTAAATATGAAATGCAGATGTATATTACCACGTTCTAAAATCTCGCAAATAGTTTAACTATATATTACAATCCTTCTACCACTACATCTTGAAAATTAGCAAAAGAACAGCTTTCCTGATACATGAGAGCACACACCAAACACATCATTGCGAACACAGTCGTTGCGAAAAGTGCTCAAAAAGGCGGTTAAAATGGCGGGTGAAGAAGCGTACAAAATCCAAGCGATTAATCCGTGCATCGTCGTAGAATTCGTTGCGGGAACGGAATTGGTGCACGGTGCTCGCACGAGTGAACTACTGACAGAAACCAGCTGAAGCCACGTGCTGAGAGTTCGCTAACCGATGTGAACAAAGTGCAGACGCGGTGGTCTGCGTCGCTATGGGAATGCGAGCGCGGCAGTGAAAGTCCGGTGCGACTGCAGCTGGCTGCAAGCCTCTGGTGGGAATCCAAGAAACGCTGGGAAAAGCCAAGTTAACTCTGCACTAACTTCCAACTCACGGACAGCTAAATGCGATTCATTTTGGAGTAACACAATCGCTCCGAAACTGAAATTAAATCACAACCACCCGAAAATCACCAAAATACTCAAGCAGTTGCGTAAGAAATTTAAAATATGCGGAGATACGTAAAATGTGAAAATTACTTATTCCAAAAATTTAAAAAAAAAAAAAATTATAACTGGAACAGTTTTAGTAATGTTTTATTGTATTTAAGTAATAATATTTTATATTGTGACGGAATTCCAGTTTTGTGCTCATACCAATATTTAAACTTCTTTATAAATAGGATTTATTCGGTACAACTATTTATTTGAACTTGGCGATATTTGTGCCCTCTTTAGATAACGTGCTAGGAATTGTAGTCATTGTATGTATAACTTGCTTTGAATTAAACATAAGGCTAATTCTTTTATAATGAATAATTAACTGCTGCTAATTTTCTTGATTCCATTGGATTTCCAGCGTCATAAAATATGGTGCACCACACCAAAATCACCTTATGTTCAATGGTGTTTAAAATTGGCTAAGCTCCTTGCAACCATCTTGAACATAGCCTTATTAATTAACCCTTCCTCAAAGGATATTTTAATATGTTATTCATTTGGTGATCGAACCATAACACAGTCAAGAGCTTTTGTAATAACTGTTATGTGTTCAACCCTTGAATATACATGGTTATATTCGTGCTACGTGCATTCAGCTTAGAAGTATACGGCAGCGCCTGTCAAATTTCACCTCAATCGGTATGTATGTGTTTCCAGTATCACTAATATTCCAAAGTTATTTTAGTGGTCTAAAAATGGAAATGAAAAAAAATAGACGTTAGCATTATTGCAAAATTTCTTGTAACGAAAACTACCATCCACTCAAAATTGTACTCTTAAACTTAGTTTAGTTTCAAATGTTCTCAAGTAAATGCTATACTTGATAAACAATGTAAACAAGTCATAAAAGAGAGAAACCTAAAAGACTTTCATAAATTCATGGCTGTAAGTAATTGTTGATATCAATTGCATTATATTATAGTTCTGCGGATTGCGTTTTTACATCATCAAAAGTTGATAGAAATTTTAACTTAAGGGTGAGTATTTAGTTCATCCGTAAGCTGGCGCAATAGGAAAAGGGTGAAGCTATATTGAGAGCACCACAATCACCAATGAACTGAACCCCACCACCCAAGTCAATGCTTGTATGGGGTAAGTTTATTTAAATATCCTCCACCTTATAGTCACTTCTCCCCTCGGAAAATAAATTGTAATTCCCTGTGAAAACATACAAACATGGTGGCGTATGAAATATTATTTATCGTTTACTTATTAATGCATCAATTAGCTACTAGGCTCCATGCAGGATCACAACGCAAGTCGTGTGAACCAGTATACACACTGGATTAGGGTTAGCTGAAAATAAACTTTAATAAACTTTCCTTATTTTTATGTGATCTGAATATATATATATATAAAACTTGATAGAAAAAACGTGGCTAGAGTGAAATGGAAATTGATTTCATTGAAACATTATCTGCATGGCTAAATAAATCAACGTTTTTTCTTAAAAATTAATTAAAATAATTACTTCCAATGATTACTTTCGAGATTGGTGAATTCATATGCATAATACGATGGAACGTAGCGAAACTTTATATTCTTTTTTCAAATTCTTTTATAAAAAGTGTATTAAAAGGAATTTTATTTTCAGACGATCGCCATTATCAGCCAGCAAAGCAGACAGTGCCTATTCCGAGTAAGCCAAGTTATACTACCCTATTTTACTCATTTAGGGTATTTCTGTTTGATTGTAAAATAAGCACATTTGTCACATTTTAAGAGAGTTATTAGCTTCATGTAACAAGTCACTCACGTTATATTTTACTTATGTTTCACAAGCGATCTTCCAGAATGTAATTTCTTAACTTAGCGCATATACGGTATACTGTTGCAGTCTTTTTTGATAGTGACATCAACGAAAATATATTTAACATCGTAACTTTGCTCTAGTTGAAAAAGTAGACTTCTCTGCAACTTCACGAAACTTGCACTAGAAATAATTTTACTTTCCTTTTCCCCCCCTTCCCAAATGTATCATGAACGGCATTTTTGATAGGTAGCTGAAATATAAGGAGATTTTCTCTGTAAATCATTACTCTTGCCACAGGCCTACATAGATGCAAAAGTTTTCATATTATTATTGGTATTGGGGAATTTCCCAAATGAGACTGTTAGTGATACACAACTACTTGTTTTAATTCCAATAATATCTGTGAGACTAGTGTGGACACCAGCAACACGCTGTTGAGTTTACGTAATCCAAAAACGACTCACGTATCTTATAACGTTGCCTTTAGTCCTAAGGACTTCTTCAGGATCAAGTTTTCGTGCACTTATATAACTGCCTACGAAAAGTTTTAACTTCCAGCTAATATATATGTGTGGCATAGCTGATCTGTGGTTCATACCGTTCAAAATCCTGAGTAGTTTCTCCTTTCAGGTTATTCTGAAGCCATTGGCCTAATTTCGTATGTGTGAAATTCCTTTGTACCTCATCCCTACAGGTGGTCAGGTAATTCGCTCATGCGGACTGCACCACGCGAATCAGTGATCAAAACTAGGTAGAAAATACTCTTTGGTAAAAATGCACCAGACCGTTCGTTTACGAGATAAACGACATAAAGGTCCAAAAACCATTGTGGCAAACAAGTGGTGTTGCAATTAGATAAAGGAGAGTCGATGTGGCAAGATGGATCTAATGTGTCGGTTGTAAGGTATATGGTGAGGGAACCAGCTGAGCTGAGTAGTGGCAAAGAGGCCGTGGTGTATCTGGCGGCCAAGATATATGTATGCTGCGTGCATCCAACGTGCGGGGAGGTGCATTGCTGTGGGCAGAGCAAACTTCGAAAACCTGTTACGATGTTTCGACGTTTTGTATGCAGATGCTGCATGCTGTGCTTAACTTAAAATAAAGGCATTTTATCAACTTTAAATTTCGTTTTTCTCTGAAACTAAGAGCCTTACGCTTTTTTACCAAATACATTTTCCTACTTAGTTTTGATCACAGATTCGTGTGGTTCAGTCCATATCGGCGAATTACCTGCCAATCGTTATTCACGCACCCATTAAATGACAATACAAACTCTTAGGAAAATAAAAAATGCCACTAATTAAAAAAAAAATTCTAATGAGACACTAATACGTGGCGTTATATTTTCTAATTGCTTGTCAAAGTTACTGTGAGTATTCCGATTAGTCTTTTCATCATAACGCACACAGTTACCGGCTGATATTTTCCTAATGTTGATTGCAGAAGCTCTGGACGAACTACGAATTAACAAGCGCGCATATTCTGATACTGTAGAAGAGCGATACGGCATCTACTCCTGTAGTCTTGCACATGCCGAAGTAGAGTTCGTGAACAACTGGAACGAGGGCAGCGTGAAACTTACACATCGACATAAACGTTCCTTTCGTCATTCAGAATCAAACCAAAATATCAGCGTTTTTGTAATTTACTGCATAACTAGAGAAACATTTGGCGATACATGATTCCGGTTGTCTGTGTTCTATCGTGTGTAACGTCCATTTGTTATCCCTCTCGTGTTACACTCATCTCTTTGCCCACATCATTACAATTGTATTAAAGGAAGTTCTGTTTTCTTCCGAACGACCTAAAATGGGTATTCCAATTTTGATTATAAACAGCAAAACCAAAAATATAATAAACTTGGGCGCGCAGAGAATATCACGCACAATCCATTTTAAATATGTGCACTATGTATCCAACATTCACTTCAAAGTCTGTCTCTGACAATAAATGCAACCTGCTTAGGTATAGAAGTGTCATTAAATGCAAATTTTTAAGAATATCATTGAAGTTCAAAACTTAGGTGAACTGAAATAAATATCTGCTTTACTTGAACACAATAAAAACTTTCCGTCTTAAGCTTCCCTGCTCACTTTTGGAAGTGCACTAACATATTTGACACAAACAAAATTTTTTCTTACCAACGGTAATTACAAATGTCTTCTCTTCACGCAACAAATTCATTCAGATTTATAAATTTGAATCAATCCTAAGTTCAGATACATATTTTTCATAAAATTCGTAGTATTTTTGCCGAACATAAAATGGGCTGAGAAATTTAAGGTTCCGTTCTGATTGTGACAGAGATTATGTACCGCTTGTCAAACTAATAACCATAATATCCAAACTGTTTCTTGAAGATTATAATTATGTGTTGTGCTTTGAATGTTCATATGCACGTGAAATAATTAATGGATAGTAAACATTTGTTTTTGTGTGAAATAACTGTGAACTGTTTAAGTGTTTCATCCAGGTAGCGTAGCGTCCAAGTGCAGCGTTGCATGTGTGCGATGTCGGCTTCCGCACAGTCTGTAATTTGCCCGCAAAGCGGTGGGAAATGTTGCACACTGCTTACCCCCCGCGCCGCGTGGGATGTCCTTCACAGTGTAATGGCCGCACTTCACAAAACGTCTAGGAAGAAATGTTGTCAATGTCATCACTGAAACGTACAGCCCTGTGCGCGATTATATGGACGGCGCCTGCCATCAAACAGCCAAGTGACTGCAAAGAAACTATCTGACAGACTGCCGCAGGTGGTTTCTGCCCGTTGCAGTGCATCTACATGGTATTTTATAAAAAAAAATTAATAAAATCACAGCAGCTTTACGATTGTTGTACATGTGCAATACGCATCGATCAAAACAATAAAAGTAGATTTGTGAAGAAACACTTCGTCTTTACCGGTACTTCGTATCACATGATTTAAAAATTAATATTAAAAATTATTTATTGTAGTTTATCAAATGAACCGCATTGTATTAAATGACACTTCGCGGTTTTATGCAAAACCCCGTCCATATATTAGCCTAATTATCAAAATCTGTGTTAAACTTATATGATTTGTGTGTTAAATGGATATTAGAGTTAAACATTGAAATGTTATTTTATGTGATATTAATGAGTGTTAAGATAAATTGGGTGTGTTATAAATGTAATCGTCGTATGCCATCGTAATTAAGCGTCACCTTTAAATGCATTATAAAAAGATAAATTATAACAGTAAGTGTTAACCAAAAAAGTTTACAACATTATTTGTTCAATGTTAAAGAATGTTGAATTAAAATTAATGTAATAAATAGTTTGATTAATAATATACCTTTTTAATTTGGATGTGGTGTATAATAACTGTTTAAGTGATAAGAATAATTATTTAATGTTGTGACATTATTGTTGTTATTAATAGTGTGATAAAATGTATTATCAAAGAATAATGTTTGGCGTGGTTATCAAAAAAAATTTAAATGTAGTGTTAACCAGTAGTAACATGCATGTATTGCTGTTGAAGTAATGAATGTCGGAATATGATGCATGAAATCTAACAGAAATAAATGTAATACAAGGTAATTAGTAGACTGGGCGCAGGATATCTAAAAGCTTGTGATACGTCACAGATGTGCCGATGCTTGGCGCGGCTGAGGAGGAAGGGAACCAGTAGCGGTGGAAAATACCGCGTGTACATTGCAACTGGAAACATCAGCTCCTTTCCAGCACAGAGACGCCTTCCATTTGGTCACTTGAAGAGCCTGTGTTGCTGTCTTCGGCAGTACACTTTCACTGCCCACACCTCCGAGAGCGTATTTGTAATGGGATTAATTTCAATATTGGAACGAACATCCAGATCACGGCACACATTTTCTAGTTTTTTTGACGTGCTCGCAGTATGGTTTCCAGTCGTATGTTCCCAAACTATTAAACGCTTCTTCGCAGAGTCGTTTCACGTCGCCGAAATTGCAGGCGGCATATCGTGACGCAACTTTGAACTTTACATCGGCCCAAATATTTTCAATCAGATTTAAGTCCGGATGATAGGGTGGCAAACGAAGTGTCGTGTGCCCGAAGCTTTTTAATATTTCATCCGCCGGATAAATCGTTTCTCGAGACTTACGCTGCTTAATGAGCTGGTCATGTTTTGGTCTAAGCATGTCACCTGCAGACGGAATGTTTTTCTGTCACGACCAGTGTTGCATGTCGTGTTTTGTCGAGTTGGATGTTGGCGGATTGTTAATCTTAACATTGTGAGACGGTCCATTGTCCAATACAACACTGTTGGCAGAAAATTGGGAATAAGTTTTTCGCTAACCCATTTCTCATAGTTTTCTTGGTTCATGTTGTGATGGTAGTCTCCTGTAGTTTTGTTGNAATAAGTTTTTCGCTAACCCATTTCTCATAGTTTTCTTGGTTCATGTTGTGATGGTAGTCTCCTGTAGTTTTGTTGTTTCATGTTGTGATGGTAGTCTCTTGTAGTTTTGTTGTTTCATGTTGTGATGGTAGTCTCTTGTAGTTTTGTTGGTTCATGTTGTGATGGTAGTCTCTTGTAGTTTTGTTGGTTCATGTTGTGATG
>NQII01001529.1:61561-108926 GCA_002778355.1 Clitarchus hookeri | reverse complement strand
GATGCTGGTTTTCTCGGGGATCTCCCGTTTCCCCCGCCCTTGCATTCCGGTGTTGCTCCATACTCACCACGCTTCACCCTCGTCGGCTCTCAAGACCTCGTGGTTAAGAGCCGCCCAAATCTCTCTGCACGTGGTGAAGGCGGGGTTTCGTGGGATGACGCTAGTCCCTGGTAGAGGGGTTGGCAGTGGATGAAGTGTCTCGCTGTTAATGGGCTCTGCGTCGTGCAGTATCCGCCCTTGAAAGAATCGTTCGCGCGAGTGCGTAGTGGCATTCCAGTGACAGTTTGCTGTGCAGGAGTCTTTTGTAATCACTCCTCTATTTATAGTGGTTTTAAAACTGTCAGAAATAAACAATTTTTGTTTTCAAAGAACAAAGTTATTCATAGTAGAGAACGTGAGGTAATATAAGTCATGTTATCAAAAAATGTGATAAAGAAGCAAATACGTCTTTTTTTTTTGACAAAACAGCACAGCATTTTATAATGGTGTCAGTGAAACAACCATAAAATAAATACATAAGAAAAACAAAATACCTAATGAAACAGACCCAAATGAAGCAATGTCCATTCCCGAGGAAGAAACGAGCAAGCATAACACAGCACACTGTAGTTTCTGTTGATGGCGTTTATTAATTCGAAACTATATTCGTGACTTTTGCGTATGCGAAAAAAAAGTGCCAACAATCGCAAATATATTACCAGTAGCAAAAAATTAAATTAATTTTCCATGGGAAACAAAATTACTCAGCAGTTTATTATAAAGCATGGGTTTCAAGCAGCAAAAGTGAGAAGCTAAGCGTAAGATACGTGTAGAGAGGTAGAGCTGCTACTGTGACATAGTGACGTGACTATTTTGTTAAAATAAGATACTTCCATGAAACTGGGTGCCTAAAAGTTTTCTTTGACGAAATCTGGGTTGATAGCAACTTAGCTTTTTCGAAGTGTTGGCAATATAAAAAAAAGATTTTGGTGTACATGTAAACAGTGGTGCGGGTAAAAGACTCGTAACACATTCAGTGGGCAGGAACGGGTTTGTTGTCAATGCGCAGATCATGTACATTTCTGGATCTATTAACGGTGACTATCTTCGTCAAATGAACCGTGTTGATTTTGAAAAGTGGGTGGTTCAAAAACTGTGTCCGAATATTCAAGAAAAAAAATAATTTTAGTAATAGATAATGCACCACACCACTCCATGCAAGTATATAAATCACCAACAAAATGTTCTTTGAGTTGCGATATGATTTAATGGTTACAGAAGATAGGTGTACATTGTAATAAATCTTAGCACAAAGTTGACTTTAAAAACTTGTTGAAATGGAAATAGTAAGACAGAAATCGTTAAACTTAGATGCAGAATTAGCAGCCTACTGTCACACTGTTCTCAGAATGCGATCTGAGAGCGAATGAGCTAGTGTGGGTGAAAATAAAGATATACATTAGAGAAAGAAACATGAGTGGTATATTAGATCACTTATAATTATTTCAGAACATTGCAGAACCAGGCATTTCATCAGCCACTATACAAGACTGTGAAAGGCACTGGAAAGGTGTGGAAAAAATAGAACAGCGGAATTGGCTAACAGGCTGCATTCTTCCGGGCATAGTGGACGATATAATCATCAGTGTAGGAGCCAACAGAAGCAATAGTGACAGTGTCAGTGGTAATGAAAGTTCAGAAGCTGACAGCAAGGCTTCTGCGTGCGAGGAGTCTAGACCAGAGGAAGACATGATGCAGCTGCTTTGAAATTGTGAGTAAATGTTTTTGCTCCGGAGAGTAGTCTGTTACAACGCCGTTACCTCTCTCTCTCTCTCTCTCTGTCATCGCCTGCTGCGTTTGAAGGGCGAGGGGGCATGGGGCGTCATTTTCCACCCTCTTCTGCATTCCTTCCAGGGTCGGAGAGCTGAGACCCACACAGCGAGTTCTCTCTACTAACTGAAGCAATAATCTCGCATTTTCTGGTCCGAAAGTACAAGCAGAACCCCCACGCTCTCGCACGCGCAGCTCAGCTGGTTAAGTCACCCTCTCTTACACGCCCGGCGATTCAAGTTGTAACCGTCACCCAGGCTTTCAGATATCCTGCTAGCAGTGTAGATGAACGCTGTAAATATTACAAAAAAAAAAAAGTTTTCAAGGGTAAAAATGTTGAATGTGAATAAATGTAAAAAAAATATTAAATACATAATATACCNGAAGCTCAGCTGGTTAAGTCACCCTCTCTTACACGCCCGGCGATTCAAGTTGTAACCGTCACCCAGGCTTTCAGATATCCTGCTAGCAGTGTAGATGAACGCTGTAAATATTACAAAAAAAAAAAGTTTTCAAGGGTAAAAATGTTGAATGTGAATAAATGTAAAAAAAATATTAAATACATAATATACCCATTTATCTCTTTGGAGCAATATAATGACTGTTGAAGAGTTAAAATAATTTTACGTAATATTTGTAGCATTCTTGTTGTTATGCGTGTGTTTAAAAGTGTTTGAAGAATGTTTGGTTGTCAAAACACTGTGTTTAAATGTACTGTTAGCCACTTGTACTTGCATGCATTAGTATTAAAATAACGAATGTGAGAATATGATATATGGAATCCTACAGAATTACTTTATCTTGAAGTAGAATGATTATGCTGGTCCAACGGCATGGGTTTCTAGGTGATGTGCCTGCCAGTGACTCATGGCGGCGGTCAGGTTAGGTGACCTTGGGAGCATTCATTACGGATAGACACCAGAAAAATTCGCGGATTCATTTCGGGACAAGCTAGAATTCAAAACACGTGTGTTAATAAAACTTCAGACATTGGTCCACGCAGTGTTTCACACCTCCTGTGAAGCGTTGGCCCAATCGTCGCCTTCCACTGTGACAGCAGACAACCAATGTGCAGTTTATATCGGCATATTTGTGCATAAGACTGCAGAGTCTAGCTTGCAGGTAATTGAACTCGCGAATTTTCCGGTCTCTAATAAAGGAACATCAAGTAGCCTTGAACTTCAGTGAATATGAAATGATCTTGACCTTGAAAATTAAAAAACTTACAAATATCAATAAATAAATTCTAAACAATTTAAAAAACAGAAATCTTAAAAAAATTCCAAATATACAAAAAACAAATTTCCAAAAATTGCAAAAATTATTTTTTTATTTAATTTCAAAAAATTAAATTTTAAAAATTTAATAAAACAATACATTTAACACATTGGAGGTTCTATCCCTATTCTACCAACTCAAAGTATTTAAATTATGGAGCTAACCCTCTCTCTATCCCATGGAGCAAGCGACAGATGCCACAAATAAATGATCGGATTTATGTCAAACACCAACCTCAATCTGCCACCTTCACTCTACCTGCTCTTGTCATATTTGCCCTCTCCTTCATTCACACACAGTAGCTCAACTCCCTTCCAATCGTAATTATTATTCGGAAACCATCGGATGTTTATCGCCTTTTGCTCTGGCCCAAAATCTGTCGCGTTCACACTATCGTTTAAACATGTATGAATGTTTTTTTCAGCAGAGGCCACTAAAATGAACTGAAAGGAAAACATGTCTTAATGACCAAAATAATTGTGCTTTTCAAGATTAACCTAGAAAAATTCAATGATATGGTAAAAATGTATTATTTAACCTATTCTGTACCCCTGTCTATAACTTTGCGCTCTTCTCCATCAATATTTCGAAAACACCTCCCGTGTTTTAGCCAACAACACTTCAAATTTTCTGACATTATTTTTCCTGTATGCATGACCGAAAAAAAAAGCATTTTTTTTTTTTTTTCCCAAGTGTGCAGCATATCGTGTAATGGATCGAGTTAACTAAAAATTATTGTATTCGAAAACAGGTAAACTTTGCTTGACAAAGTTTCCGAATGGCCAGAGTTAAACTTTTAACCCGATCATGTTAACTTGGTTAACTGTCGCAGGTATGTAACACGACCAAAGTCGCACAACTCAGCTTTAATTTCAGCTGTGTCAAAATACGCACGATATGCATAGAACCAGATGCAGAGTACAATTTTATGGAGACTATAGTATATATTGGCAAAGAAGTTAAAGATATTTAAGCCACTTCTAAACAGATGTCACTGCTCACACCTTCCGGAAAGGAATCGTGCAGATTTGCCAAGACGCTGTTATTGTGTAAGATAGCTGAATTATTTTGGTGAACATGGTATGTTTCCAAATTACCGGTAAACGTGGTTTTCGGATTTATACCCCATTTTTATTATTCTTCACAGATCATGCCACGATTTTGGAGTGTAATAGCTGCTCATTCGATGGTGGATGCAGATATTTTTAAAATTTTTGGTAAAGGTGGCAATGATAACTGCCGCAATTTTGCTGGCATATGAATATCTCGCGGATATTTGCTTGTCTCTTCACGCTATCGCTTTGCGTAAAGTGTTCACGATATTTATTATACGTATGTGTCAGTCCATCTAGTATTCTTGGCACAGCAATATTTTTCAGATACTCCAGCACATTAGCTAAATGAAAAAGAAGTACCCCACAGTAGCGACACTAGGGTCTAGGTATCGTCCTTGCAGAAACCGCCGACAGAGCTGAAGATGCTGTCGGGTCTGCAGTGAATGGTTACTCCAGTTGCGAAGATGGAAATGGAGTCGCAGTAGACGATATATCGAATGACGCAGCCAATGGCACCACTGACAACATATGCAGCTCAGCCGTAGTCAGAGATGATACAGCAAAAAATTATGACGGGGCACCAGTCGTGGGTACAACGTCTAATATATAAAATACAAAATCAGTAGGTTAAATTTTTCTTGTGGGAACTACTTATTAAGTCATTTGTACCAGTATATTTCGTACTGAAGTAAATAAGTGGTACAGAAACATGCCAACTGCAGTTAAGGTCAGATTAACTTAAAACACTGAGGGTCCTGTGCATTATTTAGTTTTATAAAGGTTCTGTTGAGTTCCTGGTCCGAGCAGGTGCTTTAAATTTATTCAGATTTTTTTTTACTTTGTTTGGAAAAAGATGTATAATTGCGAGCATGTTTAATATCTTATGTATTTGAATGGAACAGCCGAACGCATCATAGCATACCATGCTGAATAGTAAAAATATAAGGGAATAGAAGAATCTGTCACCTGTCGCATCAAATGAAGAACCGTAAACATCGTGCGACTTTTGTCGCGTCACATACCTGCCAGGCTTGAGATGTCATGCAACCAAAACCAATCACGAGCAAGCTATGTGACACCACCCGAAATTATGACACTATTATTAAATATATTTTCATCATTCCTCTCGTCGCAGATGCTAGTAAAAACTATATTTGTGTAAATGGTGGCGCGAAGGCAACAAATTCGCGAAGGGGCAATAAACATCCAAATATTTTCGAATAATAAATTTTGGAAGGGATTCGGGCTACTGCGAGTAAATTGTGAAGGAGAGTGGGTGTAAAGGTGTAATTTGGGTGGAAGGGAGGAAAGATGTGAAGAGGGGAGTAACGAATGCTACAGATTGGTTTGGAGGGGAGGGAGTCGATCTACGGTAAGTGAATGGAAATAATTGGTTGGGGGAGCGTAGTTGATATATTTGTGGGTGAAAGAGAGAGGGCGAAGATGGGAGTGAAAGGGTGAAGGGTGGGGGTTGAAAGAAGTCTAGCTACTGCGATAAAATTAAGGTGAGGGATAATGGTTATAGACTGGTGGAGCGAAGGCAATAGATTTAGATGGGCTGTGATGTCAATGTGATAATTTATTGTAGGGGATGGCAGTCGATGCTTGCCGTGATACCGAGAGGATGTGCCCTGCAATTTTTTAGTTGCTGGTGTGGGCATTCAACCACAGACATCCTAAGTGTAATTCTTCGATTTTCTTTTAAAACCAAAATTAATTTTCCAAAATACATTTCTAACATCTCATTATCCAAATGTATCTTTAATTTTGTTTTGCTTTTTATACAGTTTTATCTAATTCACGACATTTTTAATTTTTGAGTAATTTTTTATTTCATCCCAAGCTCATTGAGAGTTATAGTAACCAGTTGTTCAGGTTATTGGTGGCCAAGGTCATACACTTCCTACATGACCACTGTCCCACTGTCACCCATCATGTCTGCCACCATGACTGCCACCCGATGTGACACCTCACTCAGAATTTAAAGTTCGTGTACCAGCATGGCCATTTTACTTGCCAATCACACAATCTTCCTCTGATGAATGAAACATTGATTGCATGATATTATTTAAAAAAACTGATTTACTGATTAAGTTTAAGTAAAAGTCTGTTTAAGGAGATGAATATCTTACATCACTTACAGAAAGAGTAGCGTTTGGTTTGATGATTCAATAAGTTTAACCTAAAATATACGAGGCGCGTTTTTAAAGATAATTCCGTTTATAAAGTGCCACCGATCCATACTAAGAATCGAGATATTTAATGCTCTATTCCATTGTTTGGTTCAGTAGTTAGCTGTTGTCCATTTTTTTTTTGCAGTCAGATTCGCGTTTTATGCCACGTATGAGTAATTTAAAATGAGTGTGACAAAAAATAATTCCACTAATTTTAAAGTTTGTTGTGTGGTCCGGATTTTGCTAACCGAAAACCATAGTGCAGATGTGATCCACGGGCAAAATTGTAAAGTTTGCAGGCAAAATGTTAAGTACGATAATGCTCGACTACACGCAGTGAGTCGACATTTTGAAATGCTGCTTAAATTTCAATTGGGAAATTTCTGACCATCCTCCCTATAGGTCCAATCTGGCACCAAGTGACGAACGTCTCTTTATGCATTCAAAGAAGTTGGCTGTATTGCAAGTGTTTACACATGATGATGACGAACTTAAGAAAAGTGTGAATCAATGGTTCAGGGCACATTTAGCAGACTTCTTAACAGCGTGAAAAATAAACTGTTTAAACGCTACCAGAAGTGTGTGGAAGTTAATGGCGATGATGTAGAAAAACAAAGTAAATGTGTAAACATATTTTCGTTATATTACATATTTTTTATATTATGCAGTTTTCTTCTCATTTTCAAACGGACCTTACTTTTAAAACGCACCTCGTTCTAATATTACATAATATGTATTAGTGTGTTTAACTGTGTCTCTGTCAGCGGGGTACATGCAAGGAGTATCCCTGATCCATTTAGGCAGTCGACAGAACACAGTGTAGAGAATGTGTAGGGAGATAATGGCTTGAAAATAAAATCTCCTCAATTGGCAACAAAATTGGTCAAAAAATTCTATGAGACCGTTTATTTTGAAGTTTGTAGTGGATATGGACCCCGTGATATGGCTTAAATGCAACATCTATATTGTATACTAGCCCCTGTATTGGTTTAGGTGATCTTGATTTGTGGTTAACCTGATCCTAGAATTTTGGTATCCTTAAATTTTATATTTGAACATTTTAAAAGTTTAGGGAAATCCCATTAAACGATACGTAATGTGTCTCTTGTTTTAATATACCATTATGTTCCTTGTGGGTATTTATGGTTTTTTTTTAATTTCGAAATATTTTCATGAGGAAATAAAAACATTAAGTAACCCAAAAGTTACACAGAACGTTTCTCATGCTGAATTCATTTATGATAAACATGATCTCATAATTCTTTAAAACCAAACACTTTTCTAAATAAAAATATCGAACTTTTAAAAACCACTTAGCATTAATATTACCAGCAAAAATATTATAATAATTGCAAATGAAAATAATTGTATCATAAATGTTAAACCACCTGCAGTGCACGATCCTTCGTTCGACTACTGTCAAGTTCAGGTAGCCGCTGCCTGCACTCATTCAACGAGAGACTTCGATTTTTGACAGAACAATAAACACCACTGTATGAAACCGCCGCCACTGATGTCTTAGCCCAAATATACACCCCTTTATTCGCCTAAGCTTCCTTTGCTAAGATGCCATCTTTCCATTTATTCATTTCCGTTTATCTCTCAGCAGTGGCATCTTTTGCTATTATTCTATATGGGCATGTGATAGTAAAGCATACACCGTGTGTATGTGGTTGGGGAACAAGCATAGACCACTATTGGTCAGCATGTTTAATTAGGTTATAATAAATATCATAATTGAAATTTTCAATAGATTTTTAATTAGTGGTCAAATCGCAGGTAATGCATAAGCGATTCTAATAGCTGTTCACGGTAAAGTAAGCTCTTTTTAAGACCCTTTTTACTTTTTCTTTTCAGCCATTTTTATCCTTTTACCACGTTTTCAAATAAGTATTGCCATATAAGTAATAAACACAGTGTGCATATTTCACCTCACTCGAAAGTCAACGTCTAAGGCTAACATAAAAAATATTTATCCACTTTTATTCCAAATGAGAGGGCTTTCAAAAGTGCTCACTTTAAAGTGAATATCCTATAGTGAAATGCGCGTCTGTTAATTATTATTCAATATATTTGATTTAATTCAGCTATTTAAGCATGCAAAAATAATGTTTTATTGCAAAGGTTTATAACAACTACAATAATTAATGAACATTCTTCAGCTTAGACAAAGTATCATTCATTAATCACTACAATTGTAAGTTCGTACAATTGCCCAAATAATTATTTTTCTGTTTCCTAAATCTCAGGGATGCCGCCAAAAGATCCAGTGCACCAATATACCAATGTTTTGACAACCTTTGCTCACTGTCGATTTCAACAACGTGACATCCAGGAGTCAGTATCTTATATCCGTCCCTGAGAGAGAGCCGTCTAAATGCCGTCGTAACTATCGTCTAAGGTGTACAATATTTACCGTTGTTAACTTGAGTGGCAAAGCTTTCTCTTAGCTTCGGTTGCATTTAAATTACAAATTAAAACTTACATTTGATGGAAATTATTTAGTGAGAATTTTATAAATCAATTTGGCACTAAATTTTTAAAATACAGCAATTATTTGTAATTAATATTTGTAATGTATGTAAGATTTAATTGTGAGATATAATGTTAAATCTTTAGCCCTTTTGCATTCTGTGCTATGAAATCTAAAGGAATGCAAAAGGGCTAAATGTGTTGTCTGCATGAATGTTTCATTCGTGTTTTGATGTTAAAACATTGTACTTGTTTGTACTGACGTCAAACGTCGTAGCTTATGATACTACTAAAAATAATAAAAAAAGTATTGATAATTTTAATACAGTCAGCTATATAACGCAGTATTTAAAAAATATTTGTAATTTCAGATAAACATAAATGCAGTCGATACCTGTTAGCTGCAAAATTTTTTATGTATTTGTCAATATATTTGTATACGAAAGTTTTGTAATATATACATAATTTTAGCAAGAAATAGTAATATTTTCATACTTTTAAAGTGTGAGATTTACTTCGGACTATCAACAGCAATTGTAAGCCTAAAATTTTGAATACATTTTAAAGGAGAACTTAAATGTATCATGATAGCTCTTCATTAATATATAATAATGAAACTATCACGAATAAAAAAAAAATTTCATATTTTATATCTTACTACCTAATAAAAAGTATGTGCCTTAGTTCCCTTTCAAATTGAAACCATTAAATAATTTTGAAATTCATATACATAAGGGACTTTAGTCATATTTTTATTAGGCTTCGGTTCATATTTTCAAAAGAGTTTCTCTTATGCTGTACTGTTTTAAAATATCAAAATTTTAAATATTTGTTTCTTTGTCTTGTTGCATAGCATCATGTAACAATTACGGACTATGTATGGTATCTGTATTAAAATATATTTAATGTAAACTGATATATGTGCTGGTAAATATGTTTTAAGAATAAAATGTATTATTATTGTTTTCTGTTATATGGAAATGTTAGTGATGTATCATAAGTTTGTATTGTTTTCCTCTCTGAAAACATGTCAATGTTATTCATGTTATTTGTAATATTTTTGTGAGCATGCCAGGCAGTAACAGAATTATATGGTTTATGTAATTATGAATGCATTATTTGATCATGAATACCTATGAAAGAAAAAAAAACCTTCCCAGAAACTTTAAAATTGTAAAATAAATTTTTGCTTGATGGTTGGTGTATAGCAGTCTGCTTAAGACAGGCATGGAGCAGTTCTCCCGGTGATAGCCACTTGCCTCTGACTGTTCGATACCATATCTCAGAAGGCCAGAAGACTTCCAGGCGGCCACTTCCATGTGCCACAGTGTAGATATTTTCCTTGGGTACTCCAGTTCCCTACCCGTCTTCATCCTGTAGTTTCTGCGCTCCCTCCTTATTTCACATATTTCACTCTGTAGGAACCACAAGCATGTCCATCGTGACTGGCTTCTCTATGCTATCGTTTTCTCATCTCAGTCATGACGACCCCGTCTCTGGTGATAACATGCACTTTTTAATTTTTTTATACACAAGAATTTACTATTACAAAAGAGGCATATAAAACAGTTTTATTTCAAGGAATTAAGTCAAAATGTTGAAAAATCACTAGCTTTCAAAAAGTTATAATACAGTATACGCATTAGTAGATACAAATATATGACAATGGAAAAGTGTTCAGGAAACTAAGTCAGGGATCCCGTGGCTGCCATATTGGATGATGTCACCATTGTTATGTTTTATAACATCATGCATCCTTGACCTTTACCTTTGAAACCAACTTTAGTTTCCAGCGATTGCCTTGTTCCAATCTGTCATATTTTTAACTGCTTATCCGTCATCTATTTTACATCTACCATTTGTTTTCGTCTACCGTAGGCCACCATCTTGTTTTGGCCCATAATTTCTTTCTTGGTTTTTGTTTTATGTAGGTCGCCAATTTGTTTTCGCCTGTCATTTATTTTCTTGTTTTCGTTTGCTGTATACCATTATCTTGTTTTGCCTGTTGCTTGTTTCCATATGTATTTTGTTTCCGACCGCTACCTCGTTTTTGGCTTATGTAGATAATTTTTGTCTTTTCGCATATTGTTTGTTTACCCTCATAGCACTAGACATTGCTGGTGTAACTCATATTTTATTTTTTTTTTATCTTGGTTGCTATGTTGTATCCATATTTGTTTTTGGCCGTGGCCACTAGATGGCGCTGGTGTCACCATTCAATAGCAGACAGCATGTAAAGAGATAGTTTTTTGGCAGTCATAGTGGAAAGCAAACTGCCACGACTAGATTAATCTGCTGTAATTGTCTAAGCTGTCACAATATAAAGAATATGGAAAGTGTGGTGAGATTTGAGCGGATCTTAACATCGAGGTCTTGAGAGCCGATGAAGGTGAAATGAGGTGAAAGGAGCAGTACCGGAATGCAAGGGTGGGGGAAACTGGAGATTCCCGAGAAAACGCGCCGACTAGTGGTATTGTCCGGCACGAACCCCACATGCAAAAATCAGCGTGCGACCCTGTTGGGAATCGAACCCAGTTCGCCTAGATGGGAGGCGACAAAATGAAGAATAAATAGGCGGTTAAGTGCATGTTCTCGGCATTACCGGAAGTACCTTTGCCAGAAAATTTGATTGGTACTGCATTATCGATAGTGACACAAACAACAGTGGAGTCTGGAGATTTGCCACCAACATCTGGAATATGGAGTCACATTGACGTGTGCCGCATCCCTCCTCCCTTAGCTCGTTCGTCCCGCTATGCTAGAGCAGCTACGACATGCCCTCTACTGGGGACAGATTGAACCGAACGCGGTGGTCACTTCTCTCTGACTCCAGTGCCAGCGACGTCTGATAGAGTGCACCCAATTTTCGCCACTCTCCAAGCACCACCAGATTCAGATAGCCATGCCACTTTCATGACATCGAGAGACATTTTTTGAGGGCACTATAATTCAGGTCGACCAACACCACCAAGAGAAAACCCCAGTAAAAATACGGACGGGGAAATTAACATAGCGAGGAGGTCACAATGGTTACAGTGCTCCAGCAGCACCTCGTATGCCCCCCTTTATTTCATGTTTATGTCACTGTGCATGTGTTGTACCTGAAGTATGAGTGTGTTATTGACCTGTAAAAATATAGGGAGTGTAAGCCAATGTACAAACACGTTAATTTTGTAAAACTGGCTTTGTTTTTAGCAAATCAAGCATGGCTACCCACACCTCTCCCGAGGTGGGAATGGACTCGTCCACCACTAGCCATCCACTGCCACCCTTTAATTCAATATGATGAGAAAGTAATAATATTTTATAATTGTTTTAAAATAATAACAAGAGTATAAGTAACATGTTCAGAGAAGCAATGGACTGGGAAAGACAGCGCCAGCCACAAGCCAAATTACGTTGCTAAATAAATATGATACAAACATATTTAAATTTTACATATAAAATGTGTTTGATGTCTTCTTAATTAGTGTATGTGTATTTGTGATTAAGTATTTTTGATTTCAAAGTTTCTATGTATTTTCTGAACTCACTGGCACGCATTTGAGGGGTGATCTCGATGGACAACGCCATGCTTGTTCAGCTTGCTTCTAGCACTTGCCGAAAGCGGCCACATGCCAAATTTATCCAGGACTTCAACTTTTTGCACTGGTTATTTAGCTTTTCATCGGTAATGTACTTTTTCACTGGAACTTAACTTCACTTCTTTACACTTTAACACAGGGACAGTGCCGCTACCAATCCCGCCAGCTCAAATCGCGTCGGGGATGTAATCTTACCGTAAGTCTTTATCACGGCCACACGCCTCTTCACAGTGTAGGTCGTTGACGCGCCTCAGCCATTACACCCTTGTAATTGCTTCTAAGGAAGGTATCGCAGTGAGTAAATTCAGTGCATTAAAACTGTGTGTTTTTTTATTTTACTGTCGGCAACTTCACGACTGTGTAAGTTATGGGTGCTCTACCAGCTGCATCAGCACAACATTCCAATGGTGTATCAATATATATTTTCTTTGCGTGTGAGATGGCCATCCAACAATTTCACTCAAATTTTAGTGGTGTACGAGAGTGCCAACAGGTAGGCGTAACGGAAATATTTCAACATTACCTGGGTGATTTCAGGGGAAGCTACGTGGGCGAACGGCCGCACCCTAGATGAGTCTCTTTCTCTGGCACCCTTTATAATTCTGCAACCACTTCTGAAAAACTGGCACTGTAAGTTTAACCTTCCTTCTCCCCGCTCCCGAGACCACAACATCCCGTCAACATATCATGAAATAAGTGCAAGTATTTTGGCAAGGCTTTTACGCGAAGCTATAAATCCCAACTACATAAATAACCTAACTGCTTGTTCTGCAGAGCACACAAGATTTATCCATGTGACAATTGTTGAGTGGGATTGCGTATAAGTGTGGATTGAATTATCACAGCAGAAATTGTTCCACCAAGCAGTGATGCATCACTAACCTGATTATCTACTGTTAACACCATGAAGGTTTTGGAAAATTTAAATTAAATTAGGTTCGTAAAATTATTCTGTAAACCTTTTTTCTTGCAAAGACTGTACAATTAAATTCCCTTTTTAAAAATTACTCCCATTCCAACTAACAAAAGTCAGTTAATCAAATTGCGCAAATCTTCTTGTACACGAGCAGCTCACAAACAGTTTCCATAATCAGTCAACCTCTGTAACGCACTCACAGATGCTTGTGGCCCACATGATGCCTCTTGACTGTTGTGTGCAGTGTGCCACATCTGTACCACTGTTCAGGTAACGTCCATGCAGCAAAATACAATCTGGCCGTAAGCGGCCCGCTTCTATGCAACCAAGTGTACCCCAAGCATGTCAACACCATTAGTGGACAATGAGTGGCTTACTGCCTCTGGCCTGCCATAAGTTAACCACATGTTGTCAGCCAACCGTTGGCAAGACACTTGTGGCCTCGCTAGTGACTACTTGTAGCCCAGCTATTTGCCACTTGCAACCCAGATATCAACCACTTTTGGCCCATTTTAAAGCAGCTTGCTCTGCATTTACGAAACAAAAATGTAATTATGTTTCACAAGATTATAAACTATTTATTTTATTTTTTTAAATATGTTATCTTCATCACTATTTCATAATTTGTACATTTCTTTGGATGAACATGGATTCGAACTTACAACCCTTTCGTGCACAGTCTAGAATGCTACCAACTGTTCTACAATGTATTCACACAGAAATTTGGAAGTACATCTTAATATTTGTACATGTAAAAGTTTCATTATTTTGTTTTAAATAATAGTATATTTGTTTCGGGCTACATTCAGGTGGTATTTAAAATACAAAATAAAAAAAAAATTCGCCTTTCATGTTTTGCCGGTTTCCAGCCTGGAAACTATTATTTCCTATTACTAGTAATGTCACATGAAAATTTTACTCCATATACATATACAATAAAATAAAAATCAAGTGAATTCACATATAGTATTTGCTATTTCACAACCCCATATAGTTGGCATCCCATAAATGGCCCATGAAATGATCAGTAATATGTTCCAGCAGTACACTATACATGCCATCATTAAACCTCGTCATGTACGAAGAGAGATAATTACGAACAGTGGCTGAGCGTAAGTGAGAACCATCCTTTTTGCGTTCCAATGTAGCTAAAGACAAATCATCATCATCGTCGTCCTCCACAGTATCATCCGGAAGTATCTTGACTTCGACAGCCGGTTCATTCTTCATGCCAACAGGGGGAACAGTTTGACTCGTAAAGTATCCAACCGAGATGTGAGCGGACGGAAGGCCTCTTCCAATACAGCATCACGCTCCATATGAGTGTGTTTGGCCAGTAGACACTTGTCACGCACACTTGCAATGACACGATGTAAATCCTCGATGGCAGCAGACATTATGCTAAAAATGTAAGTGAAATGTTCATACTATATATATATATATATATATATTAGACAATGGCTCTACATGCAATCAGATTGACAATTTTATCTTCAAAAGTATTGAGTTGCTGGAGGACTGCAGTACGCATATGCAGACAATGTGTCCATTTTTTCATCGTCCATGTGCAGGTCATTTAAATAATGAACAATCCTGTGTCGCCTAAGTTCTTCACTATCTGTGAGTCCTGTACTCAAAGCTTGGTTACGACTATCAAGTTCCTCGACCATATGTGTAAGAAGTTTATTAGTCATTCTTTCGAATATAGAGCTGAGTTTCGTTTCCAACCTGCTGCTCACACTCTCTAACTGTGTACGTAATGCGTTCGGCGTGCCTGCACATTCGCTCGACACATTAAGGTGCTAGACTAGTTTAGCAGAAATGTCAACAAAAACCTTAACGTCGACCTGTCCGAGCTTCGTCTCCACAGCTAGCTTGCCGGCACCTTCGTTCGCTACAAGAAGGTGATCCTTCAATGCAACTGCCAGGGTAGTAAGAGCTCTGTAGTCAAATGTTCACCCAAGTCAAGGAGCTGTGCCTCCAAGGCAGGAAGCTTGTTTACCAGCACACTCTGCACATCGTCAGTCAAAGTCTGAAAATGCATATTCACCATAGCAGACATCGTACCAACAGCATCGAGGTTCGATTCCAGCTTCTTACATATTGAGACTAGCACGACATCACTCGCAGTCTTGGCATTAAGGTGATCATCTAGTTTAGCAGCGAGATAGGCATGAACTTGGGTACCAACATCATCAATTTTCTTCTCCATAGCTAACATCTTGCTACTTAAAGCATTGACTTTCTGTGCATCGTCAGATAATTTGCGAAGCTGAACATCCATCTGGGTAGACAGTGCATTTGTCGCGGAAACAGATGTCCTTCCATGGCTTCAACAGCATCGAGGTTCGATTCCAGCTTTTTACCTATTGAGACCAGCACAGCGTCACTCACAGTCTTGACATTAAGGTGGTCGTCTAGTTTAGAAGCGAGACTAGCAAGAACTCGGGCACCGACTTGCTCACCTACATCAGCAATTTTCTCCTCCATAGCTGAAATCTTGTCACCTAAAGCGTTCAGTTTCTGTACATCTTCAGATAACTGGCGATGCTGAGCCACTACCTTCGTAGACAATACATTCGTGTTGCCGAACAGTCCTTCCACCGCTTCAAGTGCATCTCCGGAAGTAAAAGCAGTCAGTTGACACACACATTCAATCACAGTACAAAGCGACAAATCCATGCTAGTAGTCAGTATATTGGTATCGAAGAGACGGCTTTCCACAGTGGAGAGCTTCCCACCCAAAGCGGACAGTTTCTTAACATCGTTGGTTAATGGATATAATTCAGTTGTCATGATTGTATGTACTCTGCTGGCTATTCGCTCGCCCATGCCGCTCAGTGCACTCTCTAAAGCAGCGATCCGAGTCATACCACAAAATAGTGTGCGAAAATGTGTCTCAATGCCAGCTTGTAGTGCTGCCACTGGCTTCAACACTTCCGAAGTAATGCTGCGGACAAAGGATACATTAACCGCATCACCATCATGTTTCACCCCACCGAGATTCTTGGCTCGTTTCCTGCCGGAATGGCAGTGTCTGTCGATAGTAGATGTAATACAGCTGTCCGGCGCATGCTTCAGGTCACTATGCCTGAACTTGGATACTGCATAGCTAATAGTTCACAGATTATTGATAATGAACTGATCGAAACTCCTGTGGTACTGCCCCTTATGAAGTGGAAAATCCTTTGCTATAACAAGGAAACTGTGAGGTTCGCCCAACATCATGAACACATGTATTTAAATATTTCTAATATCATATCGGCACTTACATGATTGGAGTAGACATTATATAAATTCGGGTAATCCATACAAAATAGAATGAGGAAATTAGTATTGTCATGCAGAAGCTGTATAGGCATACGTGAATAAGTTTGACATAGGTAAATCGTATCCACCACCACATGTCCCATGCTGAAATACTGCTGCATTGTCGACTGTTTCTCACATGCCACATCGTCGAAAATAAATACAGAGTTTGGTAAAGCATCACTTGGCTGCAAGACCACTTCATTGTCACTAAAAGTAAAATATCGGAGTCCATCGATGGCTTGTATTATTTGTGTTAGCCATAGGTACTTTGGCTGTTGTAGTGATTTCGAGTATAGGTAAATGTTTTCGAACCAAAGACCATTGGGCTCCTCCAGAAGACTAAGAAGCACACACGCGTAGCCACAGTTGCTCAGTCCCACTATGATACCACGCACAGTGCTAGGGAGTAGCCTTCTGTGACATGATCCACAGATGTCAATTTCATTTTCGATGTCGCTGATGCAGACAGGAAGCATGGTTGACTGTGGTACGATTTCCATTGAACTGATATGTAAAATGGTTAAACCACGATACTTATATCAGTCATGAACATCTAATTTCGAGGTAATGCGATGAGGTCTGCTACAAAATGTATAAAGTAGATGAGATTATAAAAATACATGTTAGTATACCGTAATGTGCCATGAGAGTAAGAGCAGGCGTGGTCTGGTAAATACACTGACAAACTCCTCCCTTTCGAGACACACATTCCAGGCTATCAGTATTGCGGTCTCAGTATGAGACTAGCACGAAGATTGAAGTGGGGTGACATCCCTGTCAATTCGTTGGACGAAGCATGCAAGGAACACGATATTGCCTACGCGACCAGTAGTAAGTTGGAAGATAGGCACGCGGCCGACACCGTTCTTGCAGATAAAGCCAAGTCAATAGTTGATTCGTCCAAGTGCAAACTCGGCGAACGTTTAGCTGTGTGGGGAGTGTCCAAAATTATGAAAACTAAAGTCAAAAGGGGAATGGGTTTGAGGTTTGTTGTTGGCAGGACGATGAATAAGCATGTAGGCAGAGGTAGGGAACCATGCTAAGTAGTAGGGAAGCATGGAGGCATTTCACCCCTCATCTTACCAGTGCTAGGCATTCTTGATAGTCTAATCGGCAGTCCTAGTGGTATAGCTAGGGCGGTGAACATGGCGATAGAGGAAAACAAATGGCTATCGAAGACATTGATTCATAATAGTAATATGGAGGTACTTGCCAGAGGTAAAAAAATGGCAGCTGTCTGTATCTCCGCCTCTAACGAGCGGTAGCCAGTGGCAGCAGGAGAAAGTCAGTATGTCGAAGAATGAAACCCTCTTAAGGTCCCTAGCTAATTGCTTGCTCACTAACATTGACATACAAAAGTTTGCACAGAAATTAAAAATAGTCAATTTCCAGGGTGTGTGCATGCGTTATCGTCTACCGCACTGCGAGCGGCTGGTCGAGTGCAGTATAGTAAACCTAGATACGAGCACGGGGCCGGGAACTCATTGGACAGAATATAAAAAGAATGGCAAAATGGTGGAATACTTTCACAGTTATGGTAACTGAAGGACCATTGCCAGAACTGAAAACATATTTGGGACGGACGCGAATATATTATAACCACGAGGCAGAGCAACAGCCACGGGAATGGAACTGCAGACACCTATGTCTGCGCTTCCTTGCAAGATAGATATAAATATATACTTAACCGGTATGCACTAGGTGTAAGCATCAGTCAAGTCCGTAACCCTGATCATGTCGGGTAAATAGCTCGGAATTTCATTGTGTGCACTTCCCCCCACTCAATCTGGACGGTGTGTGGTCTGTGGCGATGATAGATTTACAAACTTACTTCTCAGTACCGAACATAGATGAACGCAATTGTATGTTCCGCTACATCAAGAAGGGAGACAGTAAGAGGGGGGAGGTGTGTATACCTACAGATTCGTATGAGATCGAAGAGATAGGCGAGTACCTTAAGCGGGAGCTGAGTGCAGAGGACATGACATTGGTTCTGCACGGTAATGCAAATACGCTACACAGCGAAATGTATTGTACTGCACAGATAGACTTCATGCAAAGCGATATGCTTGCTGCCATGCTAGGTTTTGAGAAAGTAAAATTCGAGGCGAATAAAACACACGAATCTACCCTGCCGGTAAACATCTCCCCTGTGAACATTATAAGAATAAACTGTAATTTGGTTAGTGGAGCGTATCTCAATGGCAAGCTTAGTCAGACACTACACGGATTCTCCGCGATGGTGTTCCCAGGCTTTAAGCTGGTGAACATTCAGAAAACACCCATTTATGTTCTAGTTGTGATGAAGAACATACAGGAAGTTATAGTCTCTATCATAGACCAAGACAGTCGTTTGCTTGTATTTAAGGAAAAATGAAATTGAAAATTAAGCATACAAAGGCAATAAAAGTAGCTTACGGTGCCAAACCGAAAGTCAGTACGAGTCGAGCAGGCAGAGCACTAACATCTGAAAACGCTTGTTTCCTTAGAAGATTGGGTCTGACGATCAACAGCAAGTATAAACATGGAAATATTAAACACAGCAGAAATGGCAGAGTTCGAAGACGCGATCACCAAGGCTGAAATCCACACCTCGCCTTATCTGCCAGGCCTGTACATGCCCTCGTTCGAGGTTCATAACCCCGTGAAAACCAAGATATATACACTGTCCAGTGTAATTCATATTTGCGGTTCCGAGGAACACTAAAAAAGGCAGGCAACACCCTATCTGTGACTACAAAATCATTAGAAATGGTATACCACACATGATAAGTTGAATCGCGTATGAACTGAATGGGTCTGAAGTAGATGCAACGAGAGATGTTGGAATCATGGCCACCATAAAGAATTATCTCTCATTGATGCATAACCAACCTGCCGGCAGCCAAAATGGCAGGCTGGGGGATCGAAGAGGACTTTACGATCCCTGTCTATGCTAATAGTAAATTTCAAGTATGTATTCCGCTAGCCATGCTGTTAGGGTTCGCCGAAGACTACAAGATGTAATTATTAATTCAAAGCAAGAGTTAGTTATTCTCATGGCCAACACGCAAGTGAATGCACTCCTGAACACTGCCGCAGTACCAGAAGCCGCAGTGCTGGATATATGTTGTATTGACTGGTTACTGCCCCATGTGCAGGTAAAAATGTCGGAGCGTGTGAAATTTTTTAAATACGCGGAGAAAGGAAGGAACGTCGATATTGCATTTCGTACATGGAATTTAGAGAGTACCCGAGTGTGCCATGTTCCGTGAGCATAAATTATAGTTTTAAAACTAGTTTCACGAGTGAAAAACCGCGCTATATAATATTGTGTTTCAGACAAGTAGACAGAATGCCATCAAAATGGACTGTTCGAAATTTGATCATGTAAATAGTAATAATGTTAAAATTTTCTTGAACTCCGAAGCTCATTCATATGGAGATTTAAACATTGATTTTACAAACCATGTGTATAGGGTTCCGTATCAAATGTATGCCGACTTTCAGAGATCCTACTATGGACAAATGCAGGCACCGATGCTGGAACCGTGCGCATTCATGAACACAGCTCCTCTACTAGTGTTTGACATTAGTAAACAGGACGACAGATTAAAGTCAGGCATGGTGAACTGTAGGATTGAAATAACCGCCACGGAGAATTTCCCAGCTTTCACTCAAGCCTACGCATTAAGAATTCACAACATACTAATCACATACAATGTACGTGACAGAGTAGTTATAATACTAACACAATTCACAACTATAGTCCATTCATCATCTGACCATCATAATGTACGTGAACTTTCAGGGCTGCATGTCACAGCATGGTTTCATTATTAAATGCATTTGTATAGCATATGTTGACGGGCATACAGCAACAAGTACATTTGTTCCTTCCTCTTGTTTCCATGGCCCGCGCTTGACAGGAAAAGAAAGGTAACAAATATATGGCTGGAAAAACACTATCACAGACTCAATTGGGGCGAGGTTGATGTAGAATACGATAAAGTGTGAGATGTTAAATGAGGATGGCGCAGTCTTCGTGGCCGGCCCGAAGCAGAAGAGGTGGTTAAGTGCCTATTTTGCCACAAAAATAATACTCTGTGATCTACAGGCAGGATATGACTTTCCTTCGTTTAGAAAGTTGAAGGTGCAGTACGTGAAAAAAAATCGAACACGTGTGTACTGCATGCAGACAAGGCCGAGTGTGTCCGTGCTTGAGCGCACTGTTGTTAAGGATGTGAGTTATGACCCCCTGGGGGGGGGGGGAAGGAGTATTGATATTTTCGAACAAAATCAGTCATTGTAAATAGCGGACCTGCGAGGAGGGGAACCACAGTACTATATGTTTTCATCATGGACGGACTTAATGCGAAGCTGAATGGTAAATCCCAGTATAGGGCATTGTCGGACCTCGTCGTCGGGAAGCTGTACATGGTATCGGATTTCCGGAGGGTGAAGGGCGGAGATAACTTATGGCAGGTGAGTGACGTGTCTGCTAGATGCAGAGTTTCGCGTCAGACTGCCTTCGCGATACATTCAACTTATCTCCAACGATGATATGACTAAGCTTAATGCCGCTACAGTTCAGATTAGCTATGCCAGCATCAGGGATATTGGCAACAGTAAGACGATGCACATAGTCGAGTTTTCATAAATATGAAAGGAAGACTCTCTCTCTCTCCTACCGCAGTATCACTTCAGTCATGTACACAGCATTCAACCCGCTAGCCTCATACGAGGGTGACTTGACGACCGGCTACCGGTGCGTTCAATTCAAACTGCCTGGCCAGCCCGTGCAAGTGGAAAGTTGCAATGGACTTGAACACCGGGTGTGTCAAAGCGAAGAGAACTGCCTATACCCGGTACCATGCAGTGTTGTTTTATATGCCGTACATTACCTGAGGACGGACACGAAGCTGCATTGATCCATCAGCACTATGTAAGCATGTGCAAGCGAAGAGAATATACGACAGGTATGGTTAACTCGCACTATAGTATGTGAACTATGCCGAGCCAACAGAGGTGATGTAATTAACCACTGAACCGAGTCCTGTACCGGTGGCCGACATACTACCTGCATGAAGAGAGGAACAATTACATGGAAGACAATGTGTTCGCCGTTAGCATGTAAAGTTTACTTGGCAACAATATAAGAAGAGGCAGGAGTTACATCCAGCCCGCAGTCGACAGCAGTGCATCATTCAGTAGACAACTAACGCCACCACCATGTGCAATACTTTTGACACACGTGACTGTGTGACATTTCTGCCAGAAGATGTGGACTTGTACGTGAGATTCTTTATCGGGTATATAAGAGTGGTGTTAAAACCGGAGTTTGGACATGAGCAAGTGCAGAAATGTGATTGTGTAAATCATATGTAGGGCTATCACGATGCTTGGGATAATTTCCACTGTGAGATTCTACCCTGATACAAGTACGATCGGTGCGCCGTCGCTTATCTCCGGCCAAACAGCCAGCTACCTACAAATGGGTATATGCTCGCAGTACATGTTGAATTTGAAGATATTACCGAACTGCATCACGAGAACAGGAAAGTGGACTTAACCCTGCGAAATGTAGATACTGGCTCAACCTACCGATGGACTGAAGAGTGTACAGGCCACATACATACGAGCATGCTGGAAGACTGTGGCAACAAATGTATTCTACCCTGCCTGGCCAAGGTATGTTGTGTATATAATTGAAGGGGAAATAACTACCAGTTCTTCATTAACATGGGAGCAGCACCGACTAGGGTATGTGGAGTATATAAGTAAAAAAAAACATTCCTACATCATGAACACCGAAGCTCCAGATGGTACAACGGTCGAGGGATAACTAACATGGCACAGCAAGTGCAAGTGTTGTCAGGTTATTTATGACCTTATTGCACGCATTCTACTGCTATTGCCCAAAGCTCTGAAGTAGTGGTGGTGATGTCACGTACGCAGAGAGAACAATATATAAGCTATGTGTATCCTGTCAGCCAACCTCAGTGAGCTAGCAACAATATGAACCTGCCATTTCCTCCAGAGGCTACCTACAGCAGTGTGACGCCTGGTAACAGCAGCATTACCTATGTTGTTGGTGACAACGACGTGGCAGAGCTGAGAACCTACAGCGAAGATTGTGACGGCATTGCGCATTGGTATCTAGCCCACAATCCTTCAGCATACGACCACCTCCAGCAGATGATCGACTGTAGTGTGCTGGGGAGGTGTGTTCATAATATGAGAACAAACACTCCCCTGCTATGTGGGGTGGATGAGATGGTAATGCACGCAATGTTACACGATGCAATGCACATACACCTCCCCGACCACAAGTCGCCAGAGTCTTCAGTTCCCGACAATGCTGCTGCTGCTGCTGTCACCCCTATCATCAACATCACTGATGATAACACTCAGCTGCCGGCTACCACCACCACCACCGGATGCAAGAGAACTGCGAGGACAGTGCCTACAGCCAACAGGACTACAGAGGTACCTCCCCTCAGACGTAAGAAGCAGCCTGTCACCACCCCCTGCCAGCACTGTGGTAGGTCATCATCGCCAGAGTCCAACCTGCCTGAAATAAAGAAATTGTCAGTGGCAGAGAGGAAGGTTCTACTACGACAACTGTTCATCTTGCTTCTCGACAACATCTAGAGAGAGAGAAAAAAATGTATGTTTGTTTTTTTATATTTGAAAAACTGTGTAAAATTTTCTTGACAATATACTGTATATGTATATTGCATTTCACTCTGTGTTGATTCTTTATCTGTTGGTAGTGGTGAGATATCAAACCCATACCTAAAACTAACATACCAGTATAATGAAGCTACTCAAACATTACACACACGCATCCACACACACACAATCCTTTTAGTTTCATCATTACTAGTATATTAAAGGGAACATTTATTGAAGCATGTGAACAGTATGCTGTCGGACTTATTAGTCTATGCGATAATAGGTAAGGTGTATATCATACACGGAGATGTTTATATAAATTTTTTTGAAGCGTAACAAGTGTTACGTAAGCTGAGTTGTGTGTGCAAGAGAGAGATTTGTACGTCGGCGGTGGCAGTGACCCATGGCGACAGGGAGAGTTGTGATATTATATTGGTATTCCAGCATAACACTCTCTCCGGCTGATGTGCCTGCAGGGGGGAGGAGGGCCAATTCACTCGCCCACTAACCCGGTCAATCTCAGAGTATAAATACCTCCCGCAGATATGTAGTTTGTTACTTGTGATCTGGCACCTGTATGCTACCCTGCTTGTTGCCTACGTTCGGTGCCTTCACATTAACTCGCATTTCGCATCCCAACTACAACTGCTTCTCTGCACATCCATCGTCTGTGGTAAATGTTCTCCGCTGCTGGGGTGGTGAGTACACTTAACCCAAATCAATCTTACTAGTGTGACACACTTATGTTGCCAGCAAGAGAGTGAATTAGAGTGGGTGAGAGAGAACGTAATTTTCCCACAGTGGCCGAGTGGTAAGCTGTTGTTGAATGAATGTCTCATATTTATACATTTTCGAACAATTCTAGAACCTTTTTCCCACAGGATCCCTCCTGGTCTACAACGACTGCATATCTTAACAAGGTCCGTATGTCCAGTCAAGACCACCACCACTTACTTGTCGAGACACGATGGTGTATGGCAGTTCTTCGGCTTTGTCTTCTTCCACACACGCAGCGTCTATTGCCCCTACATTACATCGACTGAGAGTGTACTTCTAGATCGCCCTGCCTGCGAGCATTGCAGATAAAAATTCGATTGTCAAACCGCACAACATGGACCAGCAGTGCTTTAAATGGGCGATCCTGGCATGCTATATAGAGGATTGGCATATGAAGCGCGACGACCAGCGTTACATAGACCTGGAAACGCACTTCAACTTTAGTAAAATAGAATTCCCCACCCCTCTACAGCAAAAAGCTACAATTCAGAGGTGCAATCCGGGGGTAAGCGTTAACATCTATGCACTCGACGAAAATACAAAGATTGTGCCAATACGGGTGACAGGGGAAGAACTGACCCAACACTTTGACTTGCTGCTACTCACCACAGCGGAGAACCGGAACTCTCATTACTGCTGCATTGGAGATTTGACAATTGACAATTTAGTTAAGATAATATAGATAATCTGGAAAAAATATACTTTTGCTGAATACAACTGGATAAAAGCAGTTTTGCAGAAAAATACACTGGAGTGTGGCAGTTTTCAAAAACCACAGAACTTGTTGGCACGATACGCTATTTGAAAAACAAATGTATATGTATTTTTAAAAAATTCCAAATTTTGAAATACGTTTTTAAAGAGATAGAAGTAAATATTTATATAATATATTATCTATTTCTTCACCATTGTCTTCGTCTTGGTTCAATTAATTTTGGTGTAAATTTTCAGATTGAGAATCAATAAATCTTTTTAAGTATTTTACGCTAGCAGTGTCTCTCCAGCCTTCGTCTAGGTGTCTACAAAAGCTTTTACACGTCTTATAGTTTTGCTTATTTTGCAGAATCTGTTAGTAGTAGCTTATCAGGTATTGTGTTGCCTAATTTTTTTTTTTTTTTTTTTTTGCAATTAATAAGTTGGTTTTGGTGACCATTTTGTAGTGGATCTCTCCTCTGATGCATACCGGTCCATTCTCATTTCTTATAAATATTATCAGTTTGCATACAGACAGTTTGTTGATCCACTGTGTTGTTGGCTTCAGTAAATTTTGCACAGCAGACTTCCAGTCACAAACAGGATTGTCAGAGCCGAGGTGTTTTACTGTGCCAAGTGAATGAAAAAAATTCAATACACTAATCTGGAGGAGAGCTGCCTGTGTACTTCTTATAATTTTTTCAGTTCTTCCGAAGATTCTATCGGTTTATATGAACGATTTTCAAACCACTGGAAACAAAAATTCCAATTGTTTTATTTCCTTTACACACATCTCGCTGAACCACTTAAAAACTGACCCATCGACTTTGAAAACATCTGTTTTTACGTTATTTACAGGAGAGCCGTAGCTGTTGGAAAAATTATGAAGCTGTTAATTTATGATTCCTTAATTTAATCGTGGAATCAATTTTAACTCAACTACCTGTAGCTGCAACTTTGATTTGGTGTTGAAGTTGCAGGTGGGTTTATCATCTATCAGTTGCAGTTCTCCGAAAACTGCTATTAAAGTCATAGTTAAATATAACACTGTAGAAATTGATTCTCACTTTATGTTCAACGTCATTGTAGTTGTAAACTTGGCAAAAGTTTATAATCTTCATGTTACAAGCAAGATATCGAAGCTTTATTTTCCCTTAGTATAGCGTTCTTCAACTGTTGTAATCCTTTAAGATACTATTTTTATTGATTTCTTCCTTTCCCCCTATTTGTGAGTGCGTCTGTCACCTCCCCTTCTTTCTAAAGGACTAGTCCTTGTTTTAAAATTTTCCTACACAAGTTTTGCATACTGTATTTATAAAGCACTTATGTTCCAAGGAATATTTGGGCACATACTTAAATTGGCTCTCTCTTGGTAAATATTTGTTAGCTGATGTTTTCCGATTACTGTTCGCAACTTTAACTCAAGATATTATTTTCGTTTCACTCTGAGTAATGCATTTTAATGTAAAACAATCTTGCGCCACTATGGTTGAATTTACGTAAAATGATTTGTGGGAGCGTTGGATTTCTTGCATCCCAATAGAGCAAAATTTGAATGTAATTGTATTTCGACCACGTATTCGTATTCTTGACAGGGATCGTGATTTGTGTCTTGAACAAAACCGCCCCATTATAATTTACATAGCACACATAGCTTCCATTGTCAGTGTTCTTGAAATACAAGAGAATATGAATATGTCAATAAAATTTTAAAACTAAGCTAAAAGAAAAGCTGATTATTAGATAGGCTTCTGACATTACCATTTTTTGGTTAGTCCTTACCTTGCAGATTTAGCTCTTTCCCGTACCCATGTTTTCTCAGACAGATTTTTTCTGCTACTTTCTGGTGTTGCATTATATACACTTTTGTTTGTAAAAATTGCAACACACAGAAAGAATAGCCCGAATGAATCCATACTTGGAGGATGTGTAGAACAGTGTACCAGTAATAAGTGATAACGATTGCAGAGAGGTGGTGTACACGTAGGCCCAGCAGCGCCCTCTCTTGTGTGATCGGAAAGGTCCGTGTTAAGCCAAGTTCAGTCAGTGAAGAGCCGTTAACAAAGTGAAAACCAGTGCTAGTATGCCTCGTCGACGTCAAAGGCACCATATCAGCATGTGAATGAGTTCGAACTGCGCAGAATGATCGATCTCCGGGAAACGGGTTTGTCATACCGTGACATTTCCGCTTGTGCACGGCATGCACCTACGACAGTGAAGTGTGTGTGACACCAGTGCATAGAAAAGGGTCGTACGCAGCGACGAACGGGTACTGGATCACGCAATGTAACCACAGCTTGGGATGACCACCATCTTGTCCGCATAAACGTAACGGACCATAAAGTCTCGTTTACAGTGTTGGTTCGACACTGGATCAATGCAATGGGCGTGGACCTGTCTGTGTCGATGGTTCGACACCGTCTGCTGCGGGCTGAAATAGTGCCACACATGCCATTGCGTCTGCTTCCATTGTCTAGAAACCACGAACGCCTCAGACTGCAATGGACACTTGAACGCCCTCGCTGGCATGCTGAGTAGCAAAATGTAGTGATTTTAGACGAGTCCCGCCTCAACGTGTCCTGCAGTGTTGGCCGCAAGCGTGTCTGACGCTACTGTGGTGATCGCAATCAGGCACCTTCCATTATGGAGCGGCATAGCGGACAAATGCCAAGTGTGATAGTGTTGGGTGCCATTGAATACAACATGTTATCTCGACTCCTACATATTGAGGGCCACCTGAACAGAAACTGCTACATCAGGGAGCTTTGGTAGCCCGAGGAACTGCCCCTCCTTCAGGTTACTCCACATGAGATATTTCAGCCGGACAATGCCCGGCTACATGTGGCGAGGAATGAGCAAGCCTTCTTCAATGAATGATGGGTACCACTGATTCCCTGGCCTACACGTTCGCCTGACATGTCGCTCATCAAACATGTCTGGGATATGGATGATCGGCGACTTATTCGTCATAGTCCTCCAGCAACCACTGTTGATGCCTTGTGGACTCGCATAAAAACCCCATGGAGGGAGATTCCCAGGAACATATCCAGGTCCTCTTTGCTTCCATGTCATAATGCTAAGGGGCTCTAATTGCAGCCCACAGGGACCTCAGACCATACTGAATTCTCAAGGACAGAGATCATGTACAGTTTGGATTCCTAATAAATTGTGTATTGCCATGTACCTAATATGTAGTATAAAGTTCATTTCAATCACATGTATCCTTCTTGGTGTTGTATTTTTCACAAACGTTTGTGCATATTAAGCTCTCTAATGTCCATCATTGCAGGATTTTAACTATGCATTAATTTGTAAAAAAAAAAAAGCTAGTTATTTGAAGTCAACTACACTTCCAACTAGTGAGAAAGAGATGAGAATCATTGCAGGCAGCTCACAATACTAAATGTATGGGAAAACATTAAAATGGTTGCAAAACTTATACTATATTTCAGCAGGGAAAACAATAGTTTTGTAAATATACTACGCTATGAGCAACAATTTTATATATCGGAAAAGGAAAGTAATATTACAAAATCTACGATTAGAAACTGAAAGTTTTGCAACTTTTTACGTAGAAAATTTTGCTATCTATATTTGTAGTATTGCAAACAGAGGCACCAAATGAGTAGTATAAGACCGTAGGTACTAGCACACAGACTGCAGTCTACGGAGCCATGGTGCCATCCACCACCTTGGATGATGTCACATGTGCGGCAGCAATCTTGTGTTTTTTTAGTTTGTCATGTGTTTCTAACATCTCAGATTTTGTTCCATTCGGCCTCTCTTTTTGCTCTTCGGAGTCGCGAGAGTTCAGATCATGAGTGACCTAGGTCCAAAAGAGTTGGTAACCCCTTCCAAGTGAATGGAACGCCTTTAGGCGTTTTCGTTTGTAAATATCACAATGGCGAATATAGCAGACGACCAGTGGCTTACATTATATTAATTTTTGTAATAGTTTGTGTTCACAAATAATTTTCCCCCAAGTTATGACGTTTAAAACACATTTCATTATCCATAACATCTTAAATTCAGTGAATTATCTCTTCAAATATAAGTTGAAAGTTTAAAAATGCCCACATATTGTAAACAATAAAGATGGCGAAACAGTGAAGCCCACCAAATCTACTCAGCAGACGATTTTTCCTCGCAACTCCTGCTTACGAGAAGGAGCAGAAAAAGCGTGACCTAAATAACCCAGGGACATTTTGACCTGACGAATGGCACTCTCACCGTCGTACTACTTCCGGTGAATGGAACGTGAAAGAGACGAAAGTTCAAAAAGGGCGGCCAAATGGAACAAACCTCTCATTTAGGCTACCATATTTTGTCTCTATTCGTCCGACGTTCGTCTGCTAAAGTGTGCCTGGTAACTCACGTTTTCGACCTATCAATCTTTGTTTCCGATATATCCTGCTAGAGTGTGTAGGTATTATCGATTGCTCCACATTCCAGTGTGTATATTTGTTTCCTATTCTGTATTTAAAGACAAAGTGTCATTTGACATACACGAGGTGTAAATAAGGTATATAAATATTTAAATAATTCAATTTTAAAAAAATGTAATTGTTTCGGCCTTTTTTTTATTATACTTTTAGCAAAATCAAATGTACAGTAGGCCAAAACCCAATCACAATTTCAACTGTTAATACTTTGTCTATAAAATTAAGATTTTTAATTTAAAAATCTTCAAAAATTATTTTAATTAGATGAAAAATCGACCAGCAGTCAAGTCCAGCTACAATTAAGTATGGCCAGCTCCCAGCATAGTTATGCTGGGTGTTGCGGAAACTCCCACAAGGTTAGCGTCGATTTTTTGCCAGCGAAAATTCAAATCCAGGTAACGTATTGGAAGAGCCACACAATCGCCAAGCAACGCCGACCACTTGCCTTGGCAAGGACTGCAGCGGGGAGGAGGGAGGGAATCCCGGCTCAGCCATCCAGTTTCGCACAACGCTCCAGGAACGTGCATGGTGCCGGCCTACTCTTGCTATAGTTCATTTCATATAAGAAGGCCACATTATGACAGTCAGTGAGTGGCAACTTAATATATTGAAAACAAATAACGTGCCATTTACAAAATCCTGTATCAGCTGATGCACGAACGAACAAAAGTTAATATTATGTTGGCTATTCTGAGAGCAGTGCCGAGCACATCACACAAGCAGAAAATACGCGCGATAAGAAAGAGTTCGTAGATTAATTAATACATTTTATTTTACGTGGTCATAAAACAGCAGTTTTTAGTTTTAGAAACGAAACTTCGTGATAAAATAGTAATGTGTAGGTGTTCAAAATGAGATGCACAATAAACCGATACGTATCCAAATGTGTCGAAAAAATCCAAAGTTTCCAGACTTTCAAACCAGGTGCTGCCATCTTGTGAGTTAAAAGCGCACCATCTGATGCAATTTGCCCTTCCACGCCATCTGTTATTCATATCCCGAACTACACCCAGAAACATATTATAGTTTTGTTGCTTAAAATAAAGTATATACGTGCATATACAAATAATTTTATTTTCCCGCGAGCTCTGTATAATTTTGAAAGTAACTAATATTTCGTGTACCGCGTTTACGAACGACCCTACACACGTCCACCAAGCTCCGTTTACGAATGCAGCGCCACCCAAGCAGTTCACCAATTGCCACACGCAGCAGCACCTCCTGGACGCGCTGACTCGCCACATCAAAGCCTATTCTTGACACGCCAGTTGATGGCGAATGGATACATAAACGAAAAGGCACAGCGATTGTTAACTGTCAAGAATGTGGCCTTCTTATATGTTACACAGTATATCCCTCGCCACCGAGTGTCGGGCGAGGGCCACCGACATGTGGGTCATGCTATCTCTTCGCTCTCGTGGAGGCGAGTGAGGAGATGCTTGGCGATGTTAGGCTACGCGAGGAAGCGTCCGATCACATTCTCGCCTTTGCTCACTTACTCTCTGGACGCCAACTCGCGTCCTTTGTCTCGCGACGAGGCGAGGGGACGGCAGTGCATCAACTTCATTCTCTTTCTCGCCTCCCCGACGCCTCCGCGAGAGTGAAGAGCTAGTATTATCACAGTCGAGCCCAGCAACATAGTAGTCGAGAAATATTGTGCGGTGCTTCAGGCACAACGTCACATTCTCCCCTCCTCAACGCACGAACAGCAGCCCCAGCCGAGGTCAGCGGACAGCGACTTAGAGTGGCCAAAGCGTCGTCGCTATCTCGTCCGCGGCTACGATTTGCTCCAAACGTAAATCTTTCCTTCGTTCGTAGATGAATATTCCTCAAACACCAGACGAGAACTCTTAAAAGCTTAACGATACTACCTGCAGGATGTTCCCAAACTACTGTCAAGAAAGAATGGGGCAATGCCTCAATTTAGGGAAAAAAAATTTACACCATATCTTTTCTATTAAAAACTCTTCATAAAGCAGCACCATTATAAATAATCTAATTTTATAACTCTTGAATAAACCTCAAGAAATTATCATTAACTTTTAACTTTTTATACACATCATTTATTTTATACGTCTGAAATAATCAATAAAATTATGGGGTAGCAACAAATATTCACATAATAGAGAAATGGGGCAGGGCACACTTAATTTGCTTTACCGTAAAACATTTAGACGTTGCTTATATGTGCTTTAAATAATTTGTGCGGTAATTTCAGCTGCACACAAGATGCGTGACAGGAGTTAAATAATGCAATATCATAAATGGTCTGTTCCACTGCGGCGATAAATTTGAGCTAAAATAATCCACATTAGAACTCAAGTAATGCGAATTAACCATTACCAAATCACCACTACATAATGTATAATCTTTACGTTGAGCATTAACCTTTTCTTCCATTTTATATAGTGTATAATTAAATTACGTGAAAATTTTAAAATGTTTAACAAGTCTTTATTGGCTACATTTTCCTCACAAAAGAGGTGCAATGCCCAAACCTTAAGTAGGGGATGTAAAAACTTCCTACAAAAGGAAACCTCTGCAGGGGTGTGTTTATGAGCTTTGTGCATAACATTCTTAAAACATAAGACCAGATTATACAAAACCATGTCCCATTCTCTTTGTGTCCCCAGCTGGAAACAACGTAAAGCAACCTTGATATCACTATTGACTCTTTAAACCAAGTTCGCCTGTGTATAATACGGTGAAGAATTTGCCATTTTTACTCCCCACATGAACATTAAATCACGAAATTCCTGTGACAGGAAATATGTCGCGTTATCAATGAAAACAAAAACCAGTACCCCATAAATACAAAATAAACTGTGTAAAATTACCTTACAAATTTCAACTGCTTTGATAGTCTGTAACGGAAGAAAGGAACAAAACCTTCTAAAACTATCTACAGCAACTAGAATATAATCGTAACCAGACTTGCTACGTGGTAACGGGCCCATGACATCTGAGTACACCCGTCCCCATACAAAATTTGTAGCAGAACCAAAATATTTCTCTTCTTGTTTTTGATTCTTTGGTGAGATGCTCATTTATAGTGTTACTATATATACACACATAGTCTAAATACGTGAACATAAAATCATGCATGTATTTACCTAACACCTGGCATAATAATCTTGACATTCCTTGCGCTCTGCAGTTGACTCCCATCGGTAAACGAGTCCATTGATATAGGCCCCATGGGATACAAAACGCTATAAGGTTCTCTTGAGTTAGGATGAAGTTCACACTGCAAAAACGCCGAGTTAAGGTCCAAAATGGTGAAGAACTTAGCCCAACACAAATACTGGAAAACACTCTCCAACACTGATACCGGGTATGGATCAGTATAAATCCTGTCATTCACTAACCTATAATCATTCATTAAACTGTATTCCCCTGGTTGTTTCTTAGGAATGAGAAATGAGAGGCTTGCATACGCACTGTAAGAATCCTCAACAATACCTTCCCCCTTTATTTCAGCTATTATTTGCTTAAAAAATAGGAAATTTGGGCGGTGGCAAACGATATAGGACTAAAAACACACGTAAACGCAAAACATAAGCACTTATTCTTTAAGTCCACGCAACACTGAGTTTTTATCAGAAAATCAACCCATAATGACCGAATATGTTAAATCCTTAAATAATTGAACTGCATTTTCCATATTCTTTTCTTCAATTTTGACCTTCATGGTAGTCTTTGATTTAACTAATCCCCCATCAGCAAGAGAAAATACTGTTGTCCGGCCTTGTGGCATTATAATAGCCCCAACTAAATTATCACGCATTAGCTGACTGCACATTTCGTGACTCATCAAAGATACTGGAGCACCTGAATGTACTTATGTATTCACGGTAGAAACGCCTATTTGCAATGGAACAAACTGTAAACATGGTTTATTTTTACTATAAGTGAAATAATTTACACCGCCAACACCTGCGGGTTTTTTTNTGGAACAAACTGTAAACATGGTTTATTTTTACTATAAGTGAAATAATTTACACCGCCAACACCTGCGGGTTTTTTTTCATAAGCGGTCAGGAAAACTGCAAATACCCTTTGCTTCCACAAAAATAACAAACAACAGAACGATGTTTNTTTTTTTCATAAGCGGTCAGGAAAACTGCAAATACCCTTTGCTTCCACAAAAATAACAAACAACAGAACGATGTTTAACTTCATTATTATATCCACCTAGTGACTTATCCATGTCCATTTGCGTACAGACATTGTGTGTACTTTGGTCCTCATTTAACCATTCACTGGAGTGGTGACCATTATGTCCGCCTCGCACGCAACTCGTGACTACCTTTACTTTGCCCATCTTAAAAAAAACACTTTTCATTAAAGGGATTTGTACGCAAACTGTGTTTACAATACCGCTTAACTTTGGTAACCACGTCATTCCAGCTCCGAGGTATTGCGGAAGCTCCCAAAAGATTAGCGTCGATTTCTTCCCGGCAAAACTGCAAATCCAGGTGACGTAGCAGAAGAGTGGCACCGTCGCCAGCAACGCCGACCAGGGGAAACCCCTGCTCACCACCAGCTATATAGTGCTCCAGCGAGGTAGGCTGGCCTATGCCTGCCATCCCTTACCGCCGAGCGTCGAACGGTGGCCATCGACAGGTATGTTGGATCACACCATTGCCAATACCCTGGGTAGGATGTCGAACCCAGCAATATAATAGGCGAAAAATATTGTGCGTTGTCTCAGGCACACCGTCACAGCACAAAGTTAACTATCTACTCATAAACCCAGTATATTATAATATGCATGTGGAGGTATAAGAAAAGTAAATGCAAAACTAAAATTCAAACATAAAAAAGTTCTTATGTATACAAGATTACATTATAGCAATCGTATGTCATATTTTTTTTAAAAAAATTCGTCTACCCAGGAGTAGTTGTGCCTCGAGTGTCCAAGCCAACTCGCACACACCGCCATTACTCAGTTACGGAACTCTCGCCACAAAATACACAACAGGAAACTTCGTAGGCTGCACATCCTCTGTGTAAAAGACCCCGACAAATGGTTCGCCAGATAGGTCCTCCAAGTAATACATTCACAGATATCAGTATCGTATGCGGACCACCTTGAACAATCCTGCTGACCAGCTGTGATGATAGGACTTGTGGAAGATGCCACGCTATTTGGAGATGCGCATCAAGTGAATGATCTTTGCTTTAGACTTGTGTGGGTCCCTCCTCGTCCGAATAGCATACATGGTCCGAAGCAGGGAGTCGTTCTTGATGTCCTCGGGCTTCATGAGAGTGGTTTAATAAATGGTAGAATTATACTCGAGAACGAGTTTTGGCAATAGATCCAGCCACTTGTATTTTCCATTTGCCATGAAATTATTCCACAGTTTGGTTTTCAGAGTATGGTGAAAACAATCGACGATGTTCGCCTTGAGCCTACAGTATGTGGAATAGTGATTTAGACCATTATTTTTCATCAGCGCATGGAAGGTTGCATTAAAGTATTATTTGCCATCATCTGTCTTGAGATTTTTCGGTATGCGTCCATCGCCCAACACATCAGCCATGACCTATGTGACATCACACTCATTCTTTGACTTGAGAATTATGGTCAACACATACTTGGAAAAGGTATCGAAGATGGTCAAAATCTAGCGATGACTTGTTCGCATGAGAAAAGTATTGAATTTCGATCAGGTCAGATTGGAAAGTATCATCGAGCCCATTAATAACATACTTTCTTCGAGGATAATTCCTTTTGGCAGACCTGTGCAATTCACTCGAAACAGCATATTTAGTCATCCCACTACATAGCCAGCTTCTACTTGTTATTTGATGATTGATACAATCTCGGTGTGGGACCAGTTNTATTTAGTCATCCCACTACATAGCCAGCTTCTACTTGTTATTTGATGATTGATACAATCTCGGTGTGGGACCAGTTGCCCATAGACTGAGAAGACACTAGTAGGTGTAGTCTTTCGACGAATTTGTTCGGATCGTCGAAAAAACACATAGTCTATCTTGCATTTGCTATCGATTATCAGCATCAGACCCAATCCAATAGCTTCANTATTTAGTCATCCCACTACATAGCCAGCTTCTACTTGTTATTTGATGATTGATACAATCTCGGTGTGGGACCAGTTACCCATAGACTGAGAAGACACTAGTAGGTGTAGTCTTTCGACGAATTTGTTCAGATCGTCGAAAAAACACATAGTCTATCTTGCATTTGCTATCGATTATCAGCATCAGACCCAATCCAATAGCTTAAAATAATCATAGAAACAGTCCTGCAATAAATCGAAATTTCACATGTATCGTGTCATTAAATCGCAGTGTTTTGGTGATATCGTTCACATAATGAGCATGACCGGACTGTAGAAGGTGGTGGTAGTTCCACAAATCCGATTCGGTATAGTGTCTTGGATGCCTATAAAACAAAAGTTCGCACAGTCCTTGTATGATATTCACCTTGCGCCTGCCGATGTGCATCACACCTCCTGGCAAAAACCACAATTCCTTTCTTCCCAGAAACCATTAAACATCGCGATGTCACAAGCTGTACACCTTGTCGCTGTTACGATCGAAGTAGATAGAGATGTAGTGGCCAACCAGGGCCCCCATCTTGGTTCTGTGCTCCTGTATTCATTTACATTCTCATGCACACAGAAAAACCTAAAAGGGCTGCATTGAATTCGTCGCTAGTGATGGCCCCTTCCGATTTGGGCAGTTTTGGACTTATTTTCCATTTATGTGTCAGGGTGGGCACTACCACCTTTATTTAGAATTTGATATCTGGACGAGGCAAAGCATAGTTCAGGCATTTAAGACTACGTTTATAGTGGTAGCTGGTGATCAGCTTGTAGGCCCCTGCCCTTCCATTATCGAGAGCTAGTCTATTATGTTTTGTGAGTATATATTTCGCACGAACAGCTTCGATGTCTCACTGCAACTCACTCGCCAATTCGGTTTGGTCTGCCATCATCCCATGTATGAAATTAACACATAACCAAACTATATATATATATATGTGTGTGTGTGTGTGTGTGTGTGTGTGTATTTACTCGCAATTTTCAGAAAGTGAATATTTGATACTCTCAGGTCGGTCGATGCACGCACCCAGCAACTTATTGCTATGCCTCGCAACATTATTTTTTGCAGCCAGTTTTCCTTTAATATATGTATATTGAAGAGTTTTCAGTTCTTCCTGTATCTGCACATTCGACATGTTGGCCTGTGGCCTGATTATGAAATGCTACCGACGACGACTGCAATATGCATCGAGTGCTAACGAAACACGTACCTCAAGTAATGAATACAAACCTAATTGTGTTGCAAGTTTCATTATATTTCTGTGGAGCTTCTGCTGTAACGAAGATCTATGACGTCAAAACGTAGAAAATATAATGGTGATAAGTCTGAAAATAATATATGTGATTATAAAGGGATGAACATTTAACTTCTCAAAATAACTAATATTGTATATTTAGGTAATCACACTTTTTAGTATGTTTTAGTATGTTTATTAATTTGTATGAATATTGATCGTGCAATATATGAGAAATGTAAAGTAATTTTGTTGTCTTGTAGTGGTGACCCTGACGAAACGTGATTGTTGCCATTAAATACTACCACTGCGTTTTTTTTTTCATGGAGAAATTACATTTGTGTAATCTTTATACACCTATGTAACTTTACTTGTCTATGAATCTCCGCAAAACAAATATATCTGCAGTATGTGTGTATATATATATATATGTTCTATTTTTATGTGTTGAGGGTTAAGACTCTCCCAAAAGTGTATTTCGAAGTACATATCCCCCATTGTGCAAACAAAGCGAGGATGAAAGGTTAGGAAATAATTTGTAACACAATATACTTTCCAATTTAATTATAGACATAATAAGCGAAGTGAATGTCCAAGGTGTTTAATACGCCTTACCATATGATGCATATTGTGTATTTATTATAATGTGTCATATGCATACTTACCTATTATTTTGCATACTACTTAATTGTAATCGAAAGAATTTAGGTAATCGTGTCATTTAAATTATGATACCTATACCATAACAGTATTTTCTCCATGTATTACTAGTCCCATAAAAGCATAGTGGTTCCAAAAGACAACACATTACAGTTCATTAATTTTACATTATGGACATCATAACCTATAAACCTCATGTCGCTAACATGCATTATGTAACAATAAATAACATGGCACACTAACCCACAAAGATTGTCGTTACTAATACACTGAAGAGTCAAAAAACTGGTATAGGCGTGCGTATGCTTATAACAGAGGTATGGAACCAATCAGAGTAACGCGATGTGGTCGACAGCTAGATCAGTTACTGCTGCTACAATGGCAGGTTATCAAGATTTAAGTGAGTTTGAACGTGGTGTTATAGTCGGCGCACGAGAGATGGGACATAGCATCTCCGAGGTAGCGATAACATTTGGATGTTCGCGTACGACCATTTCACGAGTGTTCCGTGAATATCGAGAATCCGGTAAAACATCACATATTCGACATCGCTGCAGCCGGAAAAAGATCGTGAAAGAAAGGGATAAACGACAACTGACGAGAATCATTAAACGTGACAGACGTGCAACCCTTTCTCAAATTGGCGCAGATTGTATTTGTGGACTGCCCTGCATGATTCATGGTGTGAATTGCCTCCTGCATACCTTCAGACATTAGTCGAGTCCATGCCACGTCGTATTGCGGCACTTCTGGGTGCTCGGGGGGCCCTGCGCGATATTAGGCAGGTGTACGAGTTGTTTTGGCTCTTCAGTGTATATTGTTAGTAATTAAAAGTGTTTTATTAGAACATACTAGGTTTATTTCTTGGTCAATTAGCATAAAATTAGTTACATGTAGTGTTAACTTTCAGATCACCACGGACAATCGTACTCGTGGTGAATAACGTACGACAACTGCGATGTTGGCCACACAAAACGTCGGTTCATACTCACACCTCACAACTACCACCGCTATGACATCATCAAACTCCGACATTTGCAGTATAGTAACCAAACACAAGATGTCCATACTCAACTCGCTTCAGAGTGCACTACAAACAACAAAATCGCTTCTCAACGAACCGAATCTTGCGATATATGATGTTCATAATCAGCCCACATGTATATTATTCATGCCTCCATGCCCCTTACACACGCTGATAGATGGCCATCAAATACATTTCACAACTTAATTTTTCATGCTCTTGATATTTTGTCCAAGAAGTGACAGGCCCCTGCGAAAAGCGATAAAACAAGCTTCATCAACCCACTCACATCGTCATAGGAGAGTAGGCCATGTGCGAACTTGTGAATGGTGATGTGACTCATGGTCCGTCTCTTACTAAAAACTGATCGAAGCCACGACTGTACCCTCCCTTATGTACTGGCGAATCCTTGTCGATCACCAACATGCCATACTCCTCATTCCAGCATAAAAAGCAACATATTCTTGAACTCTGCAAACATCATTTCAGTATTGACATTGTCATCATACACATGCCACAAATTGATATCGCCCTGCGAATTAACATTAGCAGAGTCATATTATCGCTAGAAACTGTTTTGGCGCACATGAATAAGTTGACTTAATTACATGCAGTACATGTTCTAATGCCACCCCATCATAAAGAATTCTTGAATGCAGTTTTACTTCTCACAAGCCACATATTCGAAGGTGAACACAGTTTTCAGCAATGCTTCACACGGTGGTACAACCACATCAATATCGCTGCAAGGAAAGGATTCCACACAATTTATGGCCTGCAGTACACATTCCATGCGCTGGTATTTCGGTTCCTGAAGGGATTTCAACAATTCATACGTGTTCTTGAACCTAAGGTCATTAGGTTCCACGAGCAAACTTAAGGTCATTCGGTTCCTCGAGCAAACTCAGCATCATTCATATCTTGCCACAACCTGATAGCCCACAAATCAATCCCCTCATTGTAATGGGCAACAGCATTCTGTGTCGTGCATCGCATGAGCCATCTGCATCTTCCTCAGTGAAGCGGAAAGAAGGCTAATATCTTGCTTGATTATCTCCATGATAATGAAACGATAACTTATAGGGGTGGGTATATATCAGTTTTTAGCACAGCATAATGTGATAACTTGTCTAAGAAAGATCAAATATGGAAAAGAGATTGTCGATATGATGATCAACAATCTACCTTTCGAATTGCACATTCCCGGGTACAAATTCTGTGGGACAGGAACCAATTTAGCTAAAAGACTGGCATGTGACGATACAGGCAGCAATGTGCTGGACAAGACACGCAAGGTTTAGCACAAGGTTCTACAAACCAGGCACCAGGCAGGCAATATATTCGAAAATAGGGCGGATGAAATACACCACGCACTAGACACCGGACTCTGATATAAAATAGCCATGAGAGATCTTTCCAAAACTATGGACGCCAACGTGAAAATGTGCATGAGAGCAAAGAAAGCTAGACGATGTTCCAAGAGGAAAGGAAAGTTAAAGATGGTAGGTTTACTTCCTGCCTTGATACCTGCAATCGATGATCTGGGTGGTATCGCCAGGGACATAACAAATGTCATTACCATGGTGAAATAAGCTTCGAACGAATGAACGTAATTGGAGGAAAACCATGGCCACAACCATAAACTGGAAAATATAACCATGGCTAAAATATTGGACAAGTACTTTACATACATCGACCCTACCAAGTAGGTCGAGGTGCAATATAGAAAAGGCATCGCAGCAGAAAGAGGCACAAATGAAATATCTATCAAAACGACCACTCACCAATGTGGATCGGAAACTGGTTGCATGCAAATTGAAGATACCTAGTTTTCGTGGCATGCTCATGCGAAATGCTTTGCCTCTAAAACCAAATGTAATGAATGTGCCATAATCATTCTCTGCATGACCATAGGGGTTGTTACATACTCGGTAACTTACATTACACAAGGCAAACATGTGGTATACTACAAGAGTTTTGGTCATTTGCATCCTCCTCCCGAATTGTCGCGGTACCTGAATGTAACAATGCTGACATGCAGCTACAAGTGGAGCAGATGCCGAAAACATTGAACTGTGAACACTCGAGTCTAAATTTCCATGTGTGGCCAAATAAAAAAATTTAGGTGTGTGATGGTTAAACAGAGTTTGTTACTGTTACATAAAAGTTGTTCACACCTATATTCATCTGTCAGTATGTCAGTATCGAAAATTCTAAGTTGTAAGACATTCAAGCTGAGTGCGATGTTTTTCCTGCTCCTGAAATTGAACACCGAATGGGCCGTCGGATTGATGGATTTTTAAACTTACAACTCCATATCCATTATAGAAGAAAACTTGAATTCCATGTTCTTGTATGTAGCGACAGGAGATGTCAAGGAAATAAGTATTCCCACCAGGGTATACAAACTGAAGGAAATCGTAGATTCTATCAAGAAAACCATACATTCGGAGATGACCTTCGAACAAAATGGTATCCTAAACATGCTGAATGTAGTAATATTTTTCCATTTCCAATGCTGATTTCACCAAACCAGATACCATTGACCCATGCTGGGGTTCGAGACATGAATCTACAAACCCACGAAGCATCATGACCAGTAAATATATTTTAGGTGAATGTGATACAAAAAATTGCAAATTGGTGAGCAGCTGCTACATCAATGAGTTCGCACTGATGGCTCTGTCAGAATATAAAGTAGTCGAAGTTCCAAAAAGAATAATTTAAGTTCTCATGATAGCAAAGAGCGCACACTAAGTGGTTGCGACAATCATCGATCAGAACATTTAACAGATAGATTTTGGAAATTAAGAAATCAATTTACTCTTGCACCTGAAAATATGGGACTACGTTTCGCGAGGGGAACCATGCATAAAGTCGAGCGCAGCACCAAACCTATAGCCAGTATATCTAGAGATACCAGAATGCTAAAATGTGCCAATGAGCAATTACTGCTTAGCTTACGGTTGAAAGTGAATAGTCATGTAAGACGATGTTTTGAACATGGACCAACAGGTAAAATTCGATGGTAGAATCGACATGTGTCAACTGCATTTTTACCAGCCTTATCTGACTCTCCCCTATGCCTTCGGGCGAGAGGTTAGCTTCCCGATACAGCATCAAGATATTTACACTCTGCCTTCGCAATTGTTCCTGCGCATATGTGGTATACTCCCGAAAGCTGACGTGACTCACCCATGGTATACACAATGGTACACTTCACCATTTTGAGTGTGTAATGTATAAACTAGAATTTTGTTACTTTTGATGAAACATGGGATACTGACATAACCACTGTCATAAAAAATACCTCTTGCTTATGCTTAACAATCTTGACGTGTTAAAAATTATATGCTCGGGAGTGGAAGATGGCTACAAAGTTCCATCTTCAATCGAGAGATTTTTGCTGCCTTTTGCAAGAATTTAACGCCACTGTAATTCGCGAACTGCTTAAACTTGCAAGAGGTAGTCTACTAAGTGAGTACAGTGTGTAAATATTTATGTTATTCAAAGACAAAAAACAAGAAGTTACTGATAACTAACGAGCCTACTTTTCTCTACATAGGTGCAAACAAATTTTAGTGAAGTTCTTGAAAGCTTAGACGGTAGGTAGTCATTGATGTCTCATTGTCAGCATTATCATTAGAGACGAAACCAGAAACATGTGAAACAATACAAAGATAATTCAAATACACGAGTGACTTACCCGGGATTTGAATTCAGAAAAACTCGTAAAATTAAGCTGGATTGCAATCAACTACATTACGGAGGTAGGATTCTGATAATGTTAGGATAAAGAGTTTAATTGAAATTGTTACATTTTTAGATATATATATATATATATATGCCAAACATACGAAAATATTTATATCGCCACCATTTTTTAAATCATTGCCCGAAACCATTTAAATCATGTAACTTTATTAGGAATTATGTAGGTGTGCAAAACTATGTGAAAATTAGTTGAATAATTCTACAAATATGACAAAATGTTCAGTTCACTCACCTGACTCTACTTTGCACAAAATCATGCATATCGGTCGATTGATTCTCGAGATATGGCATAAAAACTCAATTTATTATGTGACGATATTCATAAATAAAGGACAAGTAGTTTATATATTAGCACATTCGATTATTGTCATAGATAAGATATACAAAGTTAAATTTAAATCTGTCACGTAGTTTCGTAGATATAGCACACTTAGCTAAAATGTTTGTACATGCACTATTCAGAAAATAAGTGTCTTACATTGTTAAAACATAAATGCCCACCACAATACAACTTCTTCATCAAATTTTAAAGAAATCGTTTGATTGTTTCCCAAGATATGGCATGAAAACTATATTATTTCATGTGGGGCTATCTTCCAAAATGGGAGAGAAATGAAGCTGCGCATAAACAATTTTGAAGGATATAACTGATACTGTCAGCATACAAAGATAAGTTGAAATTTGTTTTCCAGTTTATATGCCCACCATTTTGAAAATATATGTTTTTGACCAACTCAACACTTTTCAGTATACATAGCATGCCATAGTGCTAATTGTTACCCAAATTTGGTATAAATCGGTTGTTTTTTCGGAGATCACGTAATTTAAATTGGTTAAGTGATACTATTTTACAAAATGGCGTACAGAAGAGATTTTGTTTGTACACATTCGATTGTTGTAATATATACAGTCATACAAAGTTTCATTGGAATTAAGCACATGGTTTCTACGATATAACATACAAAACTAAAATAATTATAAGGCCACCATTTTTTAAATAAGTGTTTGACATACCAAAAACATAACAGTTAACAATATCTACTGCAGTACTACTTGATTGCCATATTTCGTAAGAATCGGCCAAGTGTTTCCCGAGATTACATAAATATTTTATATATTCTTGAGGTGCTATCTTACAAGATGGCAGACAATAGCTGCTCCTTGTAGACGCATTTGATGTGTGCTATATATGCTCCCAGCATACAAAGTTAAATTGGAATTGATTACATTTTTTTGAAGATATAGCAGACTATGCTAAAATAGTTAGATAGCCTTCATTATGAAAATAATTTCCTTACATACTTGAAACATATTTGTACTTATCAACTGCAGCAGTACTACTTGACTGCCAAACTTGGTAGGAATCTGTAAATTGTTTCCCGAGAAATTACACAAAAACTTGATTAGTTAATGTAGCACTATCTTACAAAATGGTGGACAAACGTGGCTGTTTTTTTGCCTATTTGATGTTTGTAATATACACTGTCATCGTAATACATTTTGTTAACATCGGTCAAATGGTATGGTACTTATACCAAAAAAACCTAAAACATTTGTATGGCCGCCATTTTGAAAATAAGTTCCTAATAAAATTTTATTTATTCATATTTACCTGGCCTATCATAGTATTTCTTATGTGCGAATTATGGCGAAAATTGGTGTAGTATTATTCTAGTTATAATGTAAAAGATTTATGTTTACATGCGGTGCTATCTTTTAAAATGGGGGACAAAAGTGGTTGTTGTTTATCTTATATGATGCTTGTAATACATACCGTCAGTGTACAATATTTAGTTGAAATTGGTGAATAGTATGCTAGTTATACCAAATAAACCTAAAATATTTGTACGGGCGCCATTTTGAAATAAGTGTATAATAAAGTTAATTTACTTTTATTTACTTGGCCTATTATAGAATTATTTATTTGCCAAATTTGTAAAAAAAATGTTTGATTAGTTTTCGTGGTATAATGTATAAACATTATTTCTTCATGTGGCGCTATTTTCCAAAATGGCTAACCAACAAAAATATTTACCTTTGAATTTAATGCTTACAACTTGCACTGTCAACATTCAAAATTTGGATCATATCTGTTCAATGGTTTCCGAAATATGACACATCGCCCTAAATAATAAAATGGCCTCCATTTTAAAAGTAATTTCCCGGCGTGGTCGAAAAATGTAATAGTCAAGTTACCTTACTTAGTATTATATGTGTACCGAGTTTGGTGAAATTCTGTTCACGCGTTCAAAAATTGAAGAGGAGATACACACACACCGCACACACAGTCCCACACATACACATACACACACAGCCCACATACAGAAAAGTGATTTCATAACCCTTTCTTTCCTTCGGAAAGTAGGCTAAAAATATATTTAGGAATTTACATGAAATCATTTGAGATTTTTGAAAAAAATTGTATACTGTGTTTGTGTCCTGTATTGACTGTGTAGAGAATAAATAATGTGTGAAAATGTATTTTATTTATTTTACTTTTGTCATATTTTTTCATTGAGTTTTTGATAAATCCTTAATTGTAATAAAGTATGTAACCAAACAAATTTCGAATAAATATTTTTTTATTGAATTTTATAAAAATTATTAATTGCAGGGAGGGGGAAGTTAATCTAACTAAAGAAAGCACAAATATTTCCATTGCATTTTTATAAGGTTTTAAATGAAAATTATTTATTTTATTATGTAATAAGTTTTTTAGTATCATTGTTTAAAAAATGGAAATATCATTTAAAAACGAAAGATCATTGCTGAAATTTGTGCCACAGTCTTGTGCTAAATGCAGGTCTAATATTTGTTTTATGTGAAAGTTTTCCCTCTCAATTATATTTGTTTTACATAACACATGTATATTTTATTTTTGTAATTCATGTTCCTTAGTGTAGCTGCCTCATCATCTGGGGCAGGTAGGGTGTGTGTTGATCTCTCTCCTTTTCCACTGAAATCTGTGGGAGTCAACTTCACATCCATCACGAGCGGAGATGTGGTCAACCTATCCCATGCACCTCAATATTCTGAATGTCCATCACCATCTTCTTCTCATTGAACTGTATCTCCCTCTCCACCTTTACCGTCCATGTGGCTTTTAAAAGCAACCAAGTGAAGAGTTACTGATATATTTGGACCAGGGACTACAGTGTACATGTTAAAGTGCATTGTATTTTAGAAAATTTATAAATATATTAAAATAACTGTATTCTAAATTTTTTTCCCGAAAATTTTTTTCGAAAATTGTAAGTGCTGTGTGACTCTTCATAAGTGGGGCTCCAATGCAGAACAGAAAACTTTCCACCTAAAAAAACTTTAACAAAGCAGACAAAAAACACCAAGGTAAAAAAAAGACTAGCACTGCAGCCCTTATTTGTATAATGTATAAACCTCGCTGTTTCTAGTTTCATAATCCTTTTGCCCAATTTTCACACTGTTGTATTTTGCCAACATGTAGGCTAATTGAATTCACAATGGCCAGTAATACGCCTTATAAATGTAATAACATGTTGTTTGTGCTCTCGTGTCTATTTGTTCTCTTTCTTTCTCAAGTGTTTGTAATACTTACATGATTATTTTTAGTACTATTTGCTTTGCTTTAGACTAGTACTATAGCATGTAACTGTTCTACAAAATACTAAATAAATGAAATTGATAATAATCTAATAATAATTCAATATATTTGTTGCTCTCTGTGTTTCTTGCTGGTTTATACGGCTCTGTGAGTTTTCAGGCTTAAATGGCCCAAGCAACAAATTTCCTTTATCCCCCTCATTGAGGCAAACATAGCTTCGCATGCCACCAAGTCACCGCCAGTGAGAAGTTTGTGATTGATGTGCGAGGGGGTATGGCGGAAACAGGAGCTGGCAACACCGTATGTCTGTCCTACTCTTCTTTTTTGTTACAGTCCGCAGCTTCTGTTCTGTTAAGCGATGACAGTGTTACCTATATGGTCTCCATTTTAAAATGTATCATGAATTAAACACCTGATGTTTAGCAAGCTGCCGCACCATGTAGAACACTCATGTAAATTTACCAACGTCCGCCATTATTGTGTACACATTAAAGAAGGTATATGTGATAATTACAATTATAAATGCATTTTTAATTTGTTAAGGCTAAACACACATCAACACAAAATAAATATTTTCAAAATTTACAATCGTTGATTTTTTTAAGAAACTTTTAACAACAAACACATAACATTAAGCAAAACAATTTAATGCAAAAGACTGTAGGGAATATTGATAACTCCGTAATATTGTTTTGATAGACGCCATTACCCCAGATCTATATATGTAAAGCCCATTTATGGTTACTTCAAACTTTTCTGAAGCCCTGCTAAAGTTAAACTTCCAGGATGTTCCACCGCCTCATGCAAACAAAGTTTATCTAAGTCTACAGTACAAATTTACACCAAAGATACAGCGCACCGCATTCGTGCGCATTCAGTTTAATAATATTTTGCACGAGAACTATTTCTTATTAGGCATTAACACATCATCTATTTTCTCCCTGTTTTTGTTCACATTGATTACAACTTCAAAATTATATTTAATACATGAATTGTAAGTAAAAGTTTATTTAAATCATGGCATACATGGGGTGTTTATTCAAAGGTTTGATTCAAAAAATTTTAAGATACCGCGAATAGATACATTAGCAAATATAATAAAAAGAAATTTTCATTGTTTATACTGCAATTGCAATACAGCTATGAACGGTGCAGGAATTGCATTTATGTAATTTATATCTGTGGTTTCGGTGAAATGCTTGAATGTAAAATTGTTAGGTGTTAAAGAAAATTTTTTCATGTGTGTTTTAACAATTTTTCCAGACATGAGCAGATACCCATATATTCGTTCCAAGAAATTAGAATTAGTGATGTGACNACAGAGATGCAACCGATTCCTGAAATTATGGCATGGAAAGTGTCAGCGCCGAAGATACTAGGGGGTTTTGACGCATGGCGCATATAGGAAATGTTAGAAGCAGCGCTGTCACAACCCTTCCCCCCACCAACATAAACCATGTAGGGCCTTCTGGACTACACGTGTCGCCCATTCCGCATCCCGAGGTCAAGCCGAGATGTAGTAGCGCGTGCAGGTCCTCACAAATGTGTTGCTGCCACCCCCGGGCCTCCTCCTCCCACCCCCTAGGAAGAACAGGGAAATTTGTAAACGCCGAGAGATTTCAAGATAGTAGGGCCATTTCCGCAACAAGAGATGTTAAAACACATGCTGAAGGAACAAGCCAGAGAAAACGGTTGACAAGCTTGAAAGTGGTGCCACGAGCACTCCTCCCCTACCTCCCTTTTTGCCAAACTGTGGGGTAACTAAGACACGCGCTGCAGAAGAATAAGCTTACAGAGTAAGTTTCAGGGTGCAGATCACCACCTTCTCCCCCCCCCCCAACCTTCA
>NQII01001529.1:37901-61509 GCA_002778355.1 Clitarchus hookeri | reverse complement strand
CAACCTTCAACAACCATGGCTTCTGTAAGAAGTACCATGTGGGCTGCGCCCTCCTCCCTACCCCCTCCACCAACAAGGGAGACACATGTACGAAACAAGGGAGAGAGTCAAGATAGAACATAAGCGAATTTACGAGAGAAGAGGGATACATTCGTTATCACCGCACAGAGAGATCAGTTGGTCATTTTTGATCACCACACCGAGAGAGTAAGTTAATGCAACAGGTACCAAGGCCGGGATATCAGAACCCTGCCAGGTCTGTCAGTACTGCATCAGTCAGTCAAGTTAATCACCAGACAGTCGTTATCGCAGCACAGAGAGATCAGTTGGTCAGTTTTGATTACCGTGCCGACAGAGTCAGCCAGTTCAACAGTTACCAAGGCCGGGGAGATCGGACCCCTGGCCGCGTCAGTTCGTTATTTCCGCACAGAGAGATCAGTTGGTCAGTTCGTAATCACCGCACAGAGAGTTCAGCCACGCCGAGAGAGTAAGTCGGTGCAACAGTTACCAAGGCCAGGGAGATCGGAACCCGGCCACATCCGTCAGCCACGTCAGTCAATCGCATCATTAAGGGGTCAGCCATTATGGTACGCGAGATGCGAGATGCTGGGTGCAGGGAGAAATCAGTTAGACAGTTACAAGAGTTACATTGGACAAGTAGTTTCACCACACCAGGATGCGAGTCAGTCAATCAGTCTGTTACTGCATCAGTCAGTTAAAATAACGCACTGAGAAGGCGGAGTCGAGTGGTGAGCTTCAATGAGAAAGGCCATGTCGAGCTAGTGGGATTAATCCAGTGTAGCCCATAACCTAGAAGGATGGGTGGGGGCCCACCAGGGCCACCTCGCCAGGACATAGTAGGGAAGTAAGCGGTCAGTTACTACCCTACGCCGAGAATGGGAGCGAGTGGTGAGCTTCAACAAGAAGCGCCACATTGAGAGGAAGCCAGCTGTGTGCAACAAACCAACCCCAGAGGGACTATAACAGGGCTATCCAGCTCACCAGATCTCATCAACTGCCGGAATGTATCTGGGCCATCCAACTCACCAGACCTCAACTGCCAGGACAACTACCATGCAACATGTGCAGATAAGTAACCCCTTCATCACTCAGGGATGTGTCGTGTCACCTAATGCCCTTACAGCATCGGAAACATAGCAAGAACAGTGTAACCAGCCCTTCAGGCCTTGAACTTGCAGGGTTTTAAAGTATGCATAAATTCTCGTCACCAGATATCGGGAAAGTATGTCTAAACTCATGGAAAAGTTCCGGGAATGTATGAATAAATTCCCGGGCAAATAAACATGTTATACCCAAATGTAATGAAGTAAGTTTTGGATATACCATCAACCTTCAAGGCACCTATAGTCTGTGCCTGGAGGAATTAAATCCGACTCTATGAACCAGCCTGTATACCACAGGTAGGGAATAGCATCAATTTTAATTCCCCTCCTCCCATAACATTGTCAACTGCAACAAATTGAATACATATAAATTCCGAGCGAGGTGGCGTAGTGGACTTGCATTCGGTAAGACCCTGGTTCGAATCCTTATGTAGCCATTACATATAAGGTTTTCTGTAATTTTCCGCAATTACTTCAGGCGAGGCGAATGCTGTAGTTGTTCCTGAACACAGGCCATAGCTGATTCTCTCCCCATAATGTCTGCCTGGAAACTGAGAGTGATTATACACACTTCACTTATGATTTAGCAGTTAATGTAAAAAATAAATGTAGCACAGTACGGCAATATAAATATTATATTTGTATATAAATTAATCGGTAATAGAAAATTTACAAATAATTAAAATATTTTAATTAGACCTCTCATATCTCATAAAAAATCAATATAACAATTAAACTATTTTATTCATAGATATTTAAAGCTATCTTTGTGCAACTACCAGCTCAGCGACGGTACTGTTTACTGTTCACAATAGTTATGACCTCCATTTTTGCTGATACGTTCAAAATACATACATTATTGTTGTTACTGTACGAGGCATATTTTGTTACTTAATGCAGTACAGCGTATAATAATTCTGTTATGCTATTGTATTGTTAAGTGCTGTCTCTTGTAGAGTTATTTGTGTATTTCTGTAATTGTATTAAACGTGTTTTCTGTTTTGGGCAGTTCAGGTTTTTGAAGCAAAAGATAAAGACTGGCATAAAACGGTACATTATTTTCTATTATATATAATATATATATAATATATATCCACATCACTTTAAATACATGTAATCTCTATTTTAATACTGGGATAGCTTTACCATTCATACCGAACTAATTGGCTAAACTTTAAATGTCGTTTGCAACAGTTTTAAGTTGAAAATGTATTGCACTCTGCTCTGATCATCAGTTCCTTCATCAACCATTACATCATTTGTTTCTAAGAAGGTTANAGCTTTACCATTCATACCGAACTAATTGGCTAAACTTTAAATGTCGTTTGCAACAGTTTTAAGTTGAAAATGTATTGTACTCTGCTCTGATCATCAGTTCCTTCATCAACCATTACATCATTTGTTTCTAAGAAGGTTAAAAAAAAAATTACATAATAGTTTTGTAGACGCAGTCTGGGAGATGAAAGGGTGCAGTGATCAAGATTATCATGCAGATTTCGCAGATGCATGTTACAATATAGATTATCATGAAGGTTGTGCTTCTCCAACTTCAATTAACATTCCTTTTACCTTTACATTAAATTCCCACAATTTTGGTGGAATGATAACGTGGTGTATAACCTCTTACTTCCACATTGCGTTGTTGTTAAAACATGTCTTATCGTTAATTTATTTTGAAATATAAATCTGTTTAGCTTTAGATAACAAAGGTTAGGTTTATTCAATTTATATTGCTAAATGTACGATCTGCAGGGTTTTATATTTCGACTTAATGAAACAGTAACTAGTTAGACAAGCTAGTCACGTATTATGAATAAAATGTAAACAAAATTCTCATTCTGTGCCATTATTTTTTCTCTTAGATGGTTCTCAAGTGAAACTGTGGCAAATAGGGCACATGGCAAAGTTGTTACGTATTGAACTGAAAAGTGTGTGGTTGGTTTCTTCCCATCCTCAGTCCGCTAGTAGCTTCCTTGCTTTCAGTAATCAGGACAGGGAGAAAGTTCTGCGGCTACGTTTCCTCCCTCTCCGCACACTTACAGTGCTGTTTGCAACGGCACGACAGTGCGACGACGACAGTGCGACAAAAGTGACTTGCCAATAAGAGACGAGCCAGCAGACTACAGCGATGCGACACTGTGCGATAGAACTTGTTCTAACACACCTGCGACGGTCGCATGCGACAAGGCAGAAGAAGAATAAACATTGTGTATATCTGTAAAAACAACGTAGGTAAGCGTGTGGTGAGGATTTCAATACAATAACTATAAGTTTGAAATATTTAGTTAAGTACATAAAGCCGATGTTAATTAATTTCTTCCAGTGGTCATTATTTGCATGTAAAATTGAAGAGATGTTTCAATATAATTATTTTAGATCAGCATGTTTTATAACAAAACTTCTCTAAACTAACACCAAAATTTAAATAAATACGCGAATCTTAAAAGCTTGCCTAATTATAACGGGTATCGTTCTGTTACGCTTGGCCCCGTTGAGCAATGCTAGCTAAGCAGAAGTAGTAAAGAGGCCAGAGACGCGCTTCGAGGATTGCAACAACGATTACGCAAAGAGGGCACAGAAGTGCAAACACCACACGGAGAGTGATTGCGGCAACCGGCATGGAAATGCGCACAGGACGCGTGGCCTGCTGATCTAATGGCATTTGGGGTAATTAGAACAAACCCGCCTCCGACACTCAACGGGAACCAATCAGAGTGAAGTACGTCGATACACACGTGGGAGGGCGAGAAGAGTAATATAGTTGTCTGCGACCTAGAGAGGGGCTGTCTTCGCCGAACTTCCTACCAGACCACAGCGACACCAGAGGGCGGTGTCCGTCAACCGACTCCAGGGGACGAGGCTAAGGGTGAGCTCCTTCTATCAATGTAATCTTCCTCCTAACCACTTTCCTCTGTCCATCCCTCTACCTCTACCGTTGGACAAGTCTATAATACCAGTTAACTCGATGTATAACTTATTCAACAAGTATAAAGTAAAGTCTCTATTAGTATTTATTGTATTAACTCTTTTATTCTAAACTTAACCTAATTTCCTTATCTTAACCTATCTGTTATATATACTAAAATAACCAATATAACAGTTCGTTTTCGTTTCCACTTACGACGATAGATGGCAGTAAACGCATTCAAACGCAACGACAACGTTGAGCTATTGTAAAGTCGACGGACGACAGGTCGCAGCATGTCGTGTCGCCGACAAACTGTCGCCTAATTGTAATTTTTTTTCTGACCTACCTTCATCTAGAGGGAGTTTCGGAGGTCCTAGGTATGGGAAGGGACCTAAGTGCGTCTCAGGGCTGAGCCCCAAACGCCTAGGCATGCAAGGAAGATTCTAACTGCAAGAGCACACTCGCGGTTTTGCTGGGATTGGGCAAACATGGCCGCAATTGGGGCCACGTTTGCCTCCCATGCTAGCCTAGTTGATCTACACAGTGATGGGGGAGAGGTGGGACTGGCATAGGCATCGTAAAAACCCCTCGACCGAAAAGAATTGCAAAGTTGCATGCAATTTATGAAGTAGAAAAAGATGTCAACTAGAACAGAGTATTGGATAGGATGATATTCATTGAAAAGTTGTTTGAAGCACTAGAAGAGAAAGGTTGGTCGGGAGGGCTGTATTTATTTCTTCTGTTCACACTGGAGTATTAGTGTAACCAAGGGGGTGTTGGATACCATACCCCCTGGTGGAGGGGGGAATGCGCAATTGGGCATGCCCCCTCCCGTGCCTCCTGTCGACACCTGAAACATAAAAGAGGAAGAGAAAGGAGGAGGTAATTGAGACTCCCTAGGTGGACAGCCTGCCTCGGGCATAGGTGCTTAGCGGTGCACCAGAGAGCACACTCGCATCGCTGATAAGCGCTGCATTGGACCATACATANATCCATACACCCGGACACGAAACGCGACTGCCATGTTGACACCACAGTTGCCCTCCACCGAGCCATAGGATGTACGATGTATGTACACAGCATTAAACTGTGGGCACATAGTGCTTCGAGAGGTGTTGTGTGAATGGGCAGTGTGTATGTGTAATGTATGCTGTACTGGGATGTACTGAAGAGCGGTGGTGTGGGCCACGTGTGTGTTAGTGCACGCAAGCGTTACCGGTGTTCGCTGTAGGGTTGTGTGACTCTGAATTACTATGGAGGTCTATACGCCAGTAGCCATTTAGGCCGCTTGTACCGCTGGATTTGGTCGGGGTCATAGTCCCCTAGTGCGCTGATTAAGGGATTGGTGGATTTAGGGGTAGTGGCATAGAATTTATCTGCCATGACCCTAATAACTTCCATCAGCATTGGCTGTTTGAGTTCCCTGTGTAACTCTAGGGTAGGGATGTATCTTGGTACATCAGCAGCTATTTCGAGGCATTTTTTCTGCACTCTCGGTAGCTTGGCCGTGTGGGATTTGGCGCAGTAGGTCCAAGGCTGGCGCTGCGTGCAGTATAATGGAGTGTATATGTGATATGTATACAGTAATACCATTGTTTACTGTGAGGCCATCTAGATAATTTAATACTGGATAGAGGGCCGCCAGCCTAGTCAGTGCCTGCTGGCGCTTTTCAGTGACATGTCGTTGCCATGTCAGCCCTCTAGCCATGATCACTCCGACGTGGCGTAGCTACAAGGAAAAGGGGTCTCTTGCAACAAAACAATGAGAAAAGCTACTCTCATTGAATTACTTAAAAACCATTGACCAAGAGAGAAAATATTCGCTGTCACAGGGAATTCCAGCAACATGGCAGTACTGTACTTAGACTGCCCCTTACATATGTGACTTCAATGACATATAACTAGCCTGGGCTAAGATTCAACGTCACATCAGAGCTCACAACACGACTGGAGATTTATCACTGCAAGTCTTACAGAGGCAAACAAAAGAAGCCATAAAAGCTGTAACAAAGGAAGACTGGGTGGGACATTGTAGACACGTTGAAGGAATTGAAGAAGAGTACTGGAAGAACGACTGCCTCATGGAGTCAGCAGTAGATGAATTCTTTATCAAACTGGATAGTGACAGTGACGACACAGATGATGAAAGCGAAAAAAATGCACACCATGACAGCTGCAGTGAGCAAGAAATTTTTAGTGAATGTGATAGCGACAGCTCTTGTTTAGCTCAGCCATTGTAAATATTGAAACTTGATTATATCTTTCTAATACATGTACTATACAGTGTCATTAATTTGTTTTGCTTAATCACTTTTTAATTAGTGAGCTAGGAATAGTTTTACTTTTCCCTATGCTTCCTCAAAAACAGTGAATAAACTTTGTTAACAAGACTGTGTTTAGACATATTAGTAGTATGTGTTATCAGTTTGTAAAATTGCTGTCCTTTTTTATGTGCACTTATACTATTACATTAATTCTTTTTTGTCGAAGCAACTGGAATCATGAATGTTATACGTTGTCATTTGAGCAATTAAGAGTTTCAATTCTGAATACTTGCAAACAAGTAGATTCAGGCTGGACATTCCAGTGTCTTTTCCCTTATTTTAACTTTTTTTTTTCCCCACACCATGATTTTAGTATCACTGCTCATCCTTATAGTCACTGTGTACCGTAACATCATACGCTCATGTCTTGTTCAGTAATAATTGGTTACAACTGAATACTTGTGCATAACTATATTTCATTAGTTATGCTTATTTGTCACATCATAATCTTGGGTCATTAATTGTTTAATATGATCATCATGTTGTCTAATAATATACTATCTAGTGTTCAATTATTAATTACTGTTTTAATTATAATACTTGTAAATTAGTGGTTGTTAACTGATTATGTCACTGCAATTATTAAATTTTGTGTTTTGGAGGCCTAATGATTTCTTTATTTTTATTCATCGTCCTTTGTCTATTCAATCTAGGGCGATAATTTAAGATTTTTTCAATATAACACTTATAAATTAGTGCTGTTAACTATTCATTGTATTAAATTATTTTAATTGGTTTGACTTCTGGAAGTTGCTACTTGAAAAAAAAATTAAGTTCACAAATGTTATCACAGCATGTCAAGGGCCGCGGTTGAGGCAGTGCCAAAGCGTTCGTCTGCCACCACTGCGGTACGGGATCGGTTCCTGGCGATGTCAACCGGGATTTTGCAAGTGGCAATCGTGGTTGGTGGGTTACCTCGGGGGTCTCCCGTTTCCCCCACCCTTGCGTTCAGGCGTTGTTTCATGTCCATCTCATTTCACCCACACCACATTGGCTCTGAAGACATCTTATGCTAAGACTCGTCCAAACCTATCAATCAATCACTCAGTTAATAACTGTGTATCAAAATACTTCATAGTCAGTCTTTTTACATTACCAATTAGCTTGTACATATATTCAAGATAGAATTATAACTGGTTATTGTATTTGTGTATTAAAATATATGAATATTTGCTGTACTTCAGGGGTATAAAAGGCAAACCTTTACGTAACTGCGCAAGCAGAAAATATAGATAAAATAAACAAATTTCATACAGTAAGATTGTAAACTCTAACTCAGTTAGGTGTTGGAAACTTCAAGATTTTAATTATATGTAGGTTATTTTTTATTCCACTTTTCCGGAATATTCTACTGACTGACTAACAAATAAGTTAACTAACTTCATAACGATGTGTCTATCGATTGTATCATCAACCCCTGCAAACCATATTTTCGGAGAATTGTCTCGCTTACTGGTTTTTAATGTTAATGCGTAGTTTTAAATAAAATTATGCAATTACAGTGAAACTACTTCTTAATTTATGTTAAATTACTTTTTTGCTAATAGCACTTGATACAAAATAAAATATTTTGACAAACTGAGTAAAAATAAGACTTTATTAATTTTTAGTGCTGACTATGATATAAAGGTTATCTCCACTCACCTTTGTAATAATTTCGTATTCATGCAGATACATTTTTTAAGACGTGTAGCTGAAAATATGTATACATCCACGCCTTGCCCAGGACTTAAACCCAGAACACCTAGTACCGTACGCTGGCGCGCAACAAACTATGATGCAAAACAAAAATGTCGGCGATAGACGCGTTGATGTACCTTTCAAACTCTTCTGTTTGAAGTGGTCGGTCGAATGTTTGCAGGATGCGTAGCACGTCGTTCAACAGGAACAGGGAGGGGGGGGGACGCGACAGGGCAAACTCCCTGGTTTTGGAGGGGAGCGGGGGATGAACTAGCACTAGGGAGAACAGACCTCACAACGTTTGTCGCCCTACGTGTTTTAAGTAGCCAAGTCACTTATTTTCATAACGACGGCCCTGTATATATTATAGGTTAGTAAACCCTATTATTCGAAACATTAGACATTAAATCCGAAGTTGATGTTCCAAATCCGACCTCCGTAATGCAGTGGATTGCACGCTAGCATATAGAACGTGGTTTTCTGGGTTCAAGTCCCAGGTGAGGCATATGTGTATTTGTAATTGTCTCACAACTGTTGCATAAGTTTCTGTATTCATTTCTGAAGTTATTGTTTTCAAAGAGAAGTCAAGTCCTTCCTACAAACTCAACTTTTAAGAAATCATTTAAAAATTAATTGCGCCCATGTTGAGGAAATTAGGCTCATTAGTTATGTCAGTAACTTCTTGTTACATCGTGAAATGATATTTTCGCAGCTGAAAATATAATTGAGGTGTGTTGACGATGTGAATGCAGCACGCGCATAGAGGCCATTACGGCTATCTGCAAAATCTGCAAATCAAGAAATTTGTAAGCTTCAGTCAGAAATAGCTCCCCTAGCAAAAGAATTTGCGAAAAGGAAAGACGAGGTGGAGCAGTATCAGAGAAGAAACAGTTTGAAAATTTTCGACGTGAAGGAAACAGACAATGAAATTACAGATGACATTGCTACACGCATAGGGAAGGAAATAGATGTGGAGCTGCATCTGTAGGCCATTTCAAACGATCAAATATTTATTGATTTCAATATTTGAATTCAATTTATTGAACTGAAAAATTATATAATTTGCTTTGCATTCAATGGCATTCAATGGGCTTTCAAGTCTCCACGTGAAAATTAATTACAAAGTTTTTAATGAAACCAGTATAAAAATACCAAATGTAAATTTATAGAAGTATTTGTGACTCATGCACGACACGAAAATTATTGGTTGAACCCCAACTGATTTTCTTCATTTCGTACATTATCGTTTTAAAAGGTATGCACCCTTATTTTGTAAAACTTTAAATATGCGCTCGCACCTCTATTATTATGAAATTGCTTCCATTAATACTGCCAGGAAAGCTGCGATAAACTGAATGAAATTTTGGATTCATGAAAATATAGAACATATTCTAAACGAATATCTTCAAGAAATTCAAAGTGAAAAAGGCAGCGATTGTGACGTTTTTGTGACGTCATACAGTATTCAATGAATTGAATTAAAGAAAATTTAAGGTTATTAAAAAAAAAAAAAAATGATTGTGTGAAAGGGCCTTCTGACATAGATCGAAGTCATCGGGTAGTACGAAAAACAAACGCTGAGAAGCCTATAATACTAACAATTTTCAGGCTACCGCATCTGGAAAGATAAGAAGATCTGCAAAGGATTGCAAAATGACAAATCAACGTGAAGATAATCTGTACTTGAAACTGCAGTCCTTACATATGCACACTCTTCTTCATTACATACAATACATTAGGTATAATGAATGGACACATTATTCCTTATAGAGTTCATGTAATATGTTAATTCTTACTGTGAAGCAAATCAGTTTTTAAATGCCTTTCTAACTTTTTAATTCATCCTATCTTACAAAAAAAGTTTCTTGGTTTTATAAGTAGATATGTATGTATATATACATATAAATTTCGCTATTAATTTTATACTGATATTTAATACAATAGCTTACAAAACGCTTTAAAGTGTAGTACTTAGCCACTAGTTTATAATTCTTCCGTTTTTGTGATAGTGTATGATGTTTATATATCGTCACACTTGTACCGATACAATGCATCAGCGACAGCGTAAACCCATTCTCTGGACACCCCTGATGGATGGCAACCTCCGGGGCGAGTAACGGTGCGTCCGGCAGACATTCCATTCATCCCCGCGGGTCAATCAACTGTGCTTTCCTCCCTGGAAAACGGGACCCACCAGCACAAATTATTTCATTTAAACTTTCGCTCACGAGTGCAAAATCTAGCCGAAAATAAGAGAACTTATTTATAGCAATAAAATACATATTTTTGCGATAAACAAGAGCTGGCTAAACCCCTCATTATCATCTACGTCATTAAACATTCAAGATTATACACTTGTTAGAAAAGATAGAACATCTGACAAATCTGGGGGGGTGGTATTTGAGTCTACATAGAAAACAATGACAATTACAAAGAAATTCGTTTGAATGAATTGTTAGCTAGGAATGCCGATTAAAACAGATGTGGCTTGAAATTCGCGGTAAAAAAAATCGCACTGGGTGTTGTCTACAGGCCATCTGATGTGAAATACACGGAAATATGAAATATGGAAAGTTTAATTGAAGAAATGCTTGTAGAGTTTGATGACATTATAGGCATTTAAAACTGCAATGTTAATTTGCTACAGTCAAGTTCTGAAACCAATTTCTTGAGCGATATGTTAGACTCCCGTGGTTTTAAACAGCTTATAACATCTCCAACCAGACTAATATTAACGAGGGAGACCTTAATAGAACTCATTATTGTCAAAAAATCCAAAAAAAAAAGTTGCATATACTGGGCAATATGAATCAGTCGGTTTAACAGATCGTAACTTAATTTATCTGTCCTATGATTTCCCTGCAAAATTGATAGCAGTACCAAAAAAACTTGCTAGACGCTAATATATCTTCTTCCACCACTTCATTTCTCAGCTACAGCGGATTGCGTGGGACTAAATATACCTAACCAATGACATCGAAACTAAAGTGCACTTATTTAATAAAGCGCTTCATTAATTATGTGATAAACACGCACCGGTTAAATGCGTAAAGTGTAAAAAAAAATCATCCTTGGATTACTGATGTCATCAAACAGGTCATGAGAGAGAAAGAGACAAAGTGCACAAACCGTTCCGAAAAATAAACATTACGACACACATAACCACTATAGACGTCCGCGTAATTATGTTAAGTCTCTAATTAGGAAAAGCAATTTGTAATTATTTACATCGCTTGTTGACGTACGCAAAAGGGATAGTAAAAAACTGTGCAATCATCTTAAACAATTTCACGCCATTGACGAAAATCATATTTGCATACCTGAGCCTCTTCAAACGCCTAACGAACTGAATAAATACTTTGTAGAAAGTGACCAGGCCATAACCACTACAGGGGCCGCGAAGGCTCAGCGGTTAGCCTGCTCGCCTCATACCAAGGCGATCCGGGTTTAATTCTCGGCCGGGTCACTCTGGATTTTCGCACGTGGGAATCGTGCCGGACGACGCCGTTGGTCGGCGGGTATTCTCGGGGGTCTCACGTTCCCCGCGTTCTCATTCCGGCGCTGCTCCATACTCACCTCGCTTCACCTTCATAGGCTCTCAAGACCCCAGGTGTTAAGAGCCTCCCACATCACTTCACTGCATAACCACCACAACGTCTCGGAACAAGCCGAATAAAGATGTTGCACGCGATAAATATAGCAACTCCCAATTCAGAACCGTCACTGACATTGAAGTTTATAAAGTATTCAACTCTGTAAAAACAAATAGTATAAATATAAATATGATAAAATTGTGCACACATTACATCATCCTAGTCATTACGCATATATAAAACTTCTCCATAATTTTTTTTCTGTTTTTCCAAAACAATAAAAGGAATACATTTTTTTACCCCTACCTAAAGTTCAAAATCCAACAGAATTTAAGAACTTGCGGCACATTAGTATACTTTCAGCAATGTCTAAAATATTGGAGAAAATGATATATTCACAGCTGTTGGTACACTTGGAAACTAATAATATTCTATATGAAAAACAGTCTGGTTTTCGTGATGGACGCAGCACATGCACGCTGCTCAAAGATGTAACTCTCAACAACTACCAAAGCCATGGGTGAGTCCATAATAACTGTAGCTGTTTTCTTAGATTTCTCGAAGGCGTTTGATACAATTAATCACTCAGTTCTGCTTGACAGCCTTTAGGCTATAGGTCTCAGTAGCAGCTCGCGTGAGTGGATCAAAAGTTACTTAGACAGTCGTTAGAAGCAAGTTTGCATGTACACAACCAAAGGGGAGGAAACTTCAGCAAAGGAAAGCGTTACAGCTGGAGTTCCACACAGTTCCGTACTGGAGCTACTGCTTTTCTCAAATTTGCACACACACACTACCGTTATGTATAAAAAAATTCTGCATGCTCCCAATTACTGGCAATACTTGATTTCTTGTAAGATGTAAACCACAAAACGTGTCCAAGGCGATAGGGGGCATAAACAGCGACCTGTCACATGCTGTGGAATGGTGTAATGAAAACAGCCCAAACCTTAATCTCCTAAAGTGCTCACGTATGCTTATTGGATCGAAATTTTTTTTGAGATGGCCACATGCAGCAAGTTATAAATGGTTTAGCAGTTCGAGAATGTCGTGAATACAGGAATTTGGGCAGGGTTTTCGCCATTAACATGGGTTGAACAAAGCATGCATTAAATTATTAAAACACTCTTATTACCGACTTAAATGCCTAAAAAAAATTTCTAAAATATTCTACTTGTAAACCTGAAGCTGCAATTATGTGATTTGCTTGTACTGTCATATTTCAATTATTGTGCCCGATTATATGTAGGTCTCCATGAAAGAACCAGTACCGAATTCAAAAAGTTCAGAACACCTTAAATTCGTTTTTGCCACAACTTGAAAAAGAGAGCCCATGTATAGCAGTGTTTATTAAACACAAAATGGCTTAACATGGAACACAGATACTTGTTTCACTTATTGTGCCAACAAAAAACAATAATCGCAAAAAAAAAAAAAGCCATCTTACCTATTACATAAACCAAATAAACGGAAGTCGCGGCATACATAAAAAAACTAGGCATAAAATAAGTTTACAAGTTCCAAGACATAAGGGTTCCATCTACCAAAAATCATTCAGCTATCTTACTTGCAGCCACTGGAATGCTCTGCCGGTCGACCGAATATGCTGTAACGATGTCACTTTAAAAAAAAATTCTTAAACGCTATCTGCGGATGCATAGCAAAACGCACTCACCTATATAACAACTTATTACAGCGTTATCTCTTTTGGCCTTACTTTAATTTTCTCCATATAAGTATACTGGTGATGTTAAGAAATGTTATTTTTATTTTTTTCTTCTCAATTTGATATTTTGTAGTTTGTTGTAATCCTGTATAGCTAAGTTTTGGATAAAGCATAAAATGTTTAAGTAATTAAGGTATTTAAGACATATATATAATGTTTTGTAAGTTTATACAAAAAACTTGTATTCTTCAGAACACTACTTGTAGTGTTCATATCCTGAAGTTATGTGTTCCATGTATTGTTTGTTTCTTTTGCAAACTCAACACGATTTGTTGTAAACCAGCTTCAAGCCGAACACTTTGCGTATAAATAAATAAATAAGAGAACTTATGCGCGTACCTGGGTCGCTCTTAGCGCTTCCATAACTGACATGCAAAATACCTGCAGCCGCCTAAGATTTGGGTGCAAACAATTGTCACAGTTTTTCAAAGTCAATGGGCTTAAGCAGGTTATTTAAGGGATTGAGGTCTTAATTGAATAAAATATTTAATAAGAATTTCCTAATTTTTTTACAAACACTACAAAGAAAATATTCTCGCCTTAATTTCGAACAATAAATTGTTATCACTTGCTGTTTACATAATCGTCCATCATCTCTCAGAAATTATTGCAATCAAACAACTAATATCAGTCCCAATAAACAGTGCATCAACACCTATTGAAATATTTTATAAACTATATGTCCATATTTGGCAGCTACGATATTTACAATTAAGTTCATATCACACGTGCATACAGTCCTACCTTAATCCAGTCCAGATTCTAGAAGTCCACAATGTTCTAGAGTTTTCCGAGCGCCCCCATGTACAGTAGGCAAGTAGTGGTGACTCATGTCCCCCACCGTGGTGCGACCCGCCGAGCGGACGCACCTATTGCGGAAAATGGAGGGGGGAGGGGTTTCACAGTGAATATGAGTGATCACCAGCGCAGAGAGGGTTAATTAAACACTGATCAGTTGTGAGTTTGACACACTAGACTAATGAAGTATACATTATAAAATATGAATATTAAGAAGAGTAATGGTTATCTTATGTTCATGTACTAGCAAAACGTGGCTCCAGCTGTAATTCAAGATAACCAGACTGGCATCAGCTGAGAAAGCCTGCAGTTTTCTGTTAAGAAGTGTTACACTAAATTAAATTAATTCAATATGCATTTACAAATTAAAATTTCTCAAGTCAACTTAACCGCAGTATTTTCCCACTCCTTAAATGGCAAAAACTGCTCTTTAAAGAGAGCGTTATCTATATATTAATTACCACTCTTTTTAATGATATTTTTTCAGTAACACTCCAATAAATTAATTTTTAAAATTATGCAAAAATTACATTTCTTCTGTTCTGACTGGTAATATGTTTTAGACTGTCTCATTGACGTAGGCAACATGTGGACTTTTGGCAACACTTCTTGTTACCGTAGCATCGACTGAGAGAAATTTCACGAAAACTATTAGGCAAAAGACGTATTTCAGAACAAAACAGCACAGGTGAAGATCGTCTAAATTGACTTGCGTTGTACCAGTAAATAGTAGCATCTCATTAAATGCATGAAAATAAATAAAGAGTCGTTGGTTGATAATTTTTCAAAGAACAGACACATGCTGCGTATTATATGCTATTCACGGCAAATTTAGCACTTTTAAAAGCTCTCTCATTTGGATTAATATTATTCAATAAATATGTTTTAGTGTGGCCTTCAGACGTTAACATCCGATTGCGNATATATATATATATATATATATATATATATATATATATATATATATATATATATAGTGTTTATTACTTACATGACAATATTTATTTAAAAAGGTGGTTCAAGGATATAAAAAGGCTGAAATAAAAATAACTAGGGTCTCAAAATAGATCACTTTACCGCGAACAGTCTATGGCTGTGATAAGACACTGTCAGATTAACTAGAGCATATTTTAGGTTAGTAAATTTATTAACTATTATAGCTGTTACTTTTTTTTCAGTTTTAAGCATATTAGTATTTAAATATTTTGCTAGTTACATTTTGTCATCGTATATTACTATTTCCCCATTGAAAAAAGTGTAGGCGTTAATGTTCATCCTAGAAATGTTACGAACTAAATTTTGGGAATTTTGTTATATGCATTATGTAAATTGTAAATCATAATACATTTGTGAGAAAAAAAGTTGTAATTTTTCAACTTATTAGCGAAATTTAAAAATAGTTTCAATATATTTTGAAATGCGTAAAGACACGCCGCATCCCTGAGCCGGCGCCTTCCTCGACAAATGGCATCCCTGCTGCGCCATTGTCCGCCCATCCCGAGCACAAGGTCAGCAGAAGGGAAGGAAGACGCCGCTAGCCCTCACACGTGTTTCACGCCGGTCGCGCGGTTGTGGGGTGAGGGTGCGCAGCGCTCCTGGGTAGGGCGAGGCCAGGGCTTCCGGAAGTAAGGACAGTCAGTCGTCTCCTGCCGCTCGGCTGCTGTTGGAAACGTGCAGTTTGACGTGCTCGCGGGGAACGTACGCGCGTATTGCAGGGACAAGATAATTCCGCGCGTGTCTAGTGCTCAGGTCAGCGAAATCTTGTTTCGTGACGATTGGTCCACGAGTTCTACAACGTTTATTGTTATGAGCAGCAAGATGTCAAAAAACATCTACGCGTCGGTGATCAACGAAGAAAAGGTAAGACTTGTATCTGTTTTACGGTCCTCTTGTTGTCTGTTTCCTGTATATAAAAAATAAATTTTTGAATGACTATTGGATTTGTTAAATAATTACAGAATAAGCTAAAAAGTGATATGGATACGGGTCCCAACTACGATAAAAAGCATCTTGAACTTTTTCACGCTTTTTAAACACCGTGCCAAGGAATTGTCCTATAAAGTCATCTGCATAACTGTTTAAGATGTTTACGAAATTAAAACAGTTGAAATCAAACTAAGTAATTTTATTCAGATCAAAAATTATATTTTCCCCTCACATCCAGCTAAATTCATGTCACTTTATTACTATACAGTATGTGAGGTAATAAATTTAATAATTATTACTAAGAACACACTATTAGTTTGCATTTTCGGTGCTGATTCTAACTGAGCAGTGTACGTTAGTCGTAAACTAGTAACAAATCTAGAACAACTGATAATTTATTAAGGAAGCGTAGATTAAATACACATCAACTCAGAATAGATTAATTATATGGTTTTTGTTTCTTAATGTTTGGGTGAATCATAGAATATTTTAAATCACTAATAACTACGGTATTGCAATAATGGCATATATTTTTCCTTACATTAGGGCTGTATACCTAAATAACTACGGTTAGAGTAAAATTTTGGACTGGATTGAACTTGAACTGGAGTTAAGCCGTATAGCGAACATGGACCGAAAGTTGCTTTTAAAGTAAAGTTTTCAATCCGGTTTGACATGTAAACGAGTGCGGAGATGAAGTGAACACGGACCGAAAGCTGTGTAGAGACATATTTCGACAAGGGTGCGTGAACGTCTAACAAAAGATACTCGAAAAACAAATAGACGATAGTTTAAATGTTTTTGTCCCGGAGTTATTGTGAAGCTAGCGTTTTTTCTACTTGCGCCTACGTCATTTGTCTGATTTTTTTTTTCTATATCATTAATATTACAGGCGAGACGTCTTGACAGCTCTCAGCACCAGGTGTGGAGAAACGAGAGGAAGAGGCGTAGGCGATGCGCGCGCAGCAAGGCATGTGTAGTGTTCATCCAGAAAACATTGTCACCGTGTAGGGCCGTTTAGGTGTAATGAGAATATGCGGAGGTTGTCGGGGACCCAAGAATATTCATAGCCGAAAAAGAAAAGTCACTGCGAAAGTTACTCAAAGTTGTGGCAAGCACGAAATAGATGCCTTTTGGCGCCAGTTCATCAGGCAACAGTAAGAGCTTCAACATACACAGGTGTGAGCCAGGCCAGCGTCGTGGAGATACAATAACAGGCCAAGCAACATCCTGTTTATCCTCGAAAAACACCTGCGAAAAAGAGGTGATATTTATTTGCAACTATGGTTTGAAAACCTAACTTGCAAAAAATATCTTTGTCGATATATCTTCAGGTAGAGTCGGAGCTGGAATCCTGGTTACTCCGCAACCATCAGTACACGTAAACTCAACATCAATTTTAAATTAATTTAGCATAAAATCTAAATTATTCAGATTGCATTTGAAATAAAATAGTTCAATGTTAACCAATGCAAATAATTATTAACGAAATACAGTAATTTCACAGTAATTTTTTTTACGAACATTTTAAAAATACCTTCGAGTATGCTAATTTTCTATGAAGTTTATTGATATATGTTCTCCTAAACATAATTTCCTAATCAAATTTGGTTATAAGAAAAGAGCGAATCTTCGTCTAAGGTTTTACATGATCTCTTAAGAAATTATGAATAAGAAGTCCAGGGAAAAAAAATATCATTAGTAGTGTTTTGTTTTTTTTAACAAATTTATTCATTTTGCAATATAATATAAAGTTAAAGACATGGCAGCACGACATTTTGAAACCCAGTATATAGTGCGTTTTATTTTAATATGGTTTTGGTTTCATGTAGATAGACGAATAGTTTTCGAAGGACAATTGAACTACTGGAGTAATCGTAAATGTAGCTTAGGATGTGCTGCTGTTGGTGTGTGGCGGTGTATTCTGCAACTACGAGCAGTGGCCACCTGCCGTGGATGGAAACTTGTCAGACATGTAGTCAAAATGGCGTACAGAAACTGTTTGACGCGCGAGAACCGACGAACGGCTACAGAAACAGTGCTGTGTGAAGCAGCATTTTCATATCGATATTTCCGCATTGCCACTTATTCCATTACAGCAGTCGTACAAAATACACCAGTCTGTGGCATATAAGACTACTTTCCAAACCAATTAATACGACACGTCTACATTAAGACAGTTTCATATTTAGATACCACGTGGTGCTGTAGGAGAAAGAACCGTAGCCAATACAGTTTTACTGAAATGGATCAACTCGAATACGTAACCATTCTATACACGGGAATAATTGTTTAACTGTTGTTTAAGCCTCTGCTTCATGTTACTTGTCCGGGAGGGAGTTGGAGAGAATAACATCAGCCTATGATTAAAAATAACGTAAATTTATACTAAAAAAATGGAACAGCCACTTATTATTTGGGATTCGAATATTTTATGTTTTGTACTGTAAGGTGGCGCCCCAGCCAACTATGCTACCCGCAGAAGTTCATTACTGTAAAATAATATTTTCAAATATGTCGAACTAGATTTTTTACCGTCATACGTGCAGTGATGACCAGAAGAGTTTAATGGCATGTATATTATTTTAAATCCCTTTACTATTGTTACGTCAGGGAATAAGAAAAATGAACGTAAAGCATGCTACCTTCTGCGAGCGGTATGCCGAGTGTGGCCATGTCGCACATTCAGGGCAAAGGAAAACATTCCAGTGTCTTTGCAAGATTTAATTCGCATTGAAGTTGTGATTTGAACACGTTTACAATAACCCAGAAATTGATAAATGGCTGAAGGTATTTCAGTAATCGCATTTGGATCACATGACCTTGTTAATATTTAGTTGGTAAATATACAAGGTAAATAATTCTGTGTTAATTGAACCATTTTTCCCTTTTTTATTTCTTCCCCTACAAAGCTATTATTTGATACTTTTANAAATAATATTTTCAAATATGTCGAACTAGATTTTTTACCGTCATACGTGCAGTGATGACCAGAAGAGTTTAATGGCGTGTATATTATTTTAAATCCCTTTACTATTGTTACGTCAGGGAATAAGAAAAATGAACGTAAAGCATGCTACCTTCTGCGAGCGGTATGCCGAGTGTGGCCATGTCGCACATTCAGGGGAAAGGAAAACATTCCAGTGTCTTTGCAAGATTTAATTCGCATTGAAGTTGTGATTTGAAAACGTTTACAATAACCCAGAAATTGATAAATGGCTGAAGGTATTTCAGTAATCGCATTTGGATCACATGCCCTTGTTAATATTTAGTTGGTAAATATACAAGGTTAATAATTCTGTGTTAATTGAACCATTTTTCCCTTTTTTATTTCTTCCCCTACAAAGCTATTATTTGATACTTTTANAAATAATTCTGTGTTAATTGAACCATTTTTCCCTTTTTTATTTCTTCCCCTACAAAGCTATTATTTGATACTTTTACGAATGTAAACCATTTCACTGTAAGAGGTTTCAGTCTGTATTATTTTTGTTGGATATTGTCTCTGAAGTTATATACTGCGCCTGGCGTACATCGCTCTTGCTTGCAGAATTTTTGTTTTAAATGCACGCGTGGAGTTACGTTTCGTTATGTAGGCTTACGTATTCCCGGGCGTGGCAATCGGTATGTAACGAATTTGAAAATTGCTCGAAATAAATACGCGGGGTTCTCTCAAAACATTAGGTGTAAGTGGTTTCCAACACGGCGAATATCGCATGACTGCCAAGCTCCGTGGAACCAGACGAGAGGTAGAGCCGAGCAAGACCGCGTGAGTAATGCCTAACGGTACACAGAAGTGCCAGGACGGGCGTCGCATGTCTCGCATTTCTGGAGACCACTACCACGCCACAGCTAGCTCGCGTGGTGCACGGGGCTCTGGGTTTGAGACCCAGGGCAGGGCGTTGGTGTAAAGTTATCCTTATATAGTTATTCGCGCACTAAGCCTAACGTAACGATTTCCCGTACGATACCGCATGCGCGGAGTCTGGCTTGCTGTTGTGCGTGCCCGTCCACTTGAGAGATCGATGCCTACGTGCAGTTTTGCTGGCTAGTATATTGTTCTCCGGTAATCGGAATGATCCTATTTCCTCTACGTGTTTCTTCGCTGGTTCCCGATCTCAGCCAACGACAGCAAGGAAGGGTTTCACGTGACGTTATTTAGATGGCAACACGATTGTTTCGGCGGTGTTAATAAACGCATAGTAGAAACGTTGTATACAGTTACGAGGTTATCTGTGTACACGCCCGAATTCTTCGAAAGGAATCGCCAGATTTCGTTCCTTCGGGCTGACCATTCTCTTGTCCACAGTCGTTTATTTCGTCCGCGATTTTTATTTTCGTGATCCAAAACTGAACGAAGTGTAATTTACAGTAATCTTCGTTCGCCGTACAGAGTTCATTGTTTATTATTTCTGGCAGTTGTTGATAATTGTTATGGCTTCCGGCGTTAGTAGTTGAGAGAATAGCTCGCAAGGAAACCCATACTGTGTGTGACAAAACCAGTGACGGAGCCCACGAGTAACCACGTTACGCAGCTCTTTGTCTTGCTCTCAAATAATATTATATTAGTGAAACTCGCAGGAAAAATCGCCCCCTGTGCGCCGGGCTTTGGTCACCTCATCTGGAAAAGTCTCTCATGCTTCTCCAGTGATCGGAATTATGTTAAATAACGAGTTAACGCACATAAAAAAAATATCACTGAGAAGTTAAATCACATAAGTACAGCAGTTTTCGTTTGTATTCGAATTCCTAGTCAACAAAAATTTTCAATTGAGGCCAATCTTGAAGTTCTGTCTAATAGCCTCATAACAAAAAAAAAAAAAAATTACAGACTTCGCTTTGAAATAAAAAAAAATTTAAAAAAATAACTTTATCTGCAAATTCATACAAAGTTCCTAAAATATATGCCAGTTGTACCAACTATGAGGGAGACATCTTATCATTCAAGATTTAATGCATTTAATTGTGAAATTAATGNCATCTTATCATTCAAGATTTAATGCATTTAATTGTGAAATTAATGTAACCATATAAATGAAATGCCGTTTTTTTTACGCACAGTTCGGGACATCACTCACATAGAAACATTTGCAAAACTGTGTTTTGTTATTATTATGATAATATTATACAGAATGTTGCAAAAAAGGTAACTGAAAATTATTGGAGTATTACGTAAAAGCAGTTTATGTGTTGATGGATATCATATGTTACAGTATATAATGTGCGACACCAGACATGCCAGAGTGCACCGTTCAAGAACGTGCATGGTGCGTGGAACATTATGTCAGTTCTGCACTTCAAAAAGGACGTTTTCAACGCTAGCTTTCTGTTTGTGAAGTTCATTTCAGATTTTTAAATAAAATTGACTCAGTCACTACAGATGCCAGGGAAGGGACACCATTCCACCATTCTTGCAGTCATTTCAGTTCCACAGCTCCGGACGTAATGTTCCACGCACCACGCACGTATAATACTACGCATACACATATAAATTGCTTTCTTTTTTAACATAACACGCCAATACTTTTTCAGTTACCTTTCTTTGCGCAACAACCTGTATATTAAGTGGGGTAGACATATCGTTAAGTTTTAAATCGAACGATGTAAAGCATTTCATGTTTCAGGAATATGGTTCCATTTAAAGAAATCAAAGTTTTGCAAGTGACGTTCTCAATAATTGGTCACCACTGGTTCTACCTAAGTCATAATGATATCTCTAAGGACCACAGCTAAAATTAATAAGTTCACTGACTGAGAAAAATTACAACATTGACGTGCTGGATCATAGAGCAAAAATAGCACTCACGCTTGGGACAGTTCGTCGCCAAGCTGCGCTGAACTACGTATTTGCAGCAACCCACTCAAAAATTACAGGCGTGCTAAAGAATATCCGCTGACGTAGCACAGCAATCTAATGTAAGCTGGCCGCAACTAAAACTCAAGCTCTCCGTTACACACGAACGCCTGAAATCGGGTTTCCCACTTCATTCTTCCTCGTGCGAGATGGCCGGAGTCAGGCCTATGCTACGGTCTAACACGAACTCCGCTCAAACTGAAATTAATTCTACTCTAATAAAGGCGGTTACACTATCTTTTATGTTCTCGAACCAGTGTTGGTTAAGTTACATTTTAAAAATAACTTCAGTTAAGTTACTTTAGAAAGTAAAGTAACTTCAACTATTATTTTTTTTACTTTCGGATAAAATTTAACTGGGCCTTAATTTTAAAGTAACTTAACTGAACTCCGTTACTCAGTAGGTGACTTTTATATATGTGGGTGTACTTTAGCTCAGAACACGGTTGAAAAAAAAAGTGGTAAAACATGCAATACTCATCAAAGTGGGCTGTAAATAGCGTTATTGTAAGAATAAAACTAACAGGTATACCAGTGAGAAACGTAGAATTATATAAATATAAAACTACTGAATTGTCATAAATACAATCTTTTTTCATAAGTAAGATTCCATCCAAACAATTCGTACAGTCAGTGATGTAGTAAGGCACAAATAGTTTTTCCACAAGAGGAATTACTTTCAGTACTTCAATATTTTGTGTGTAACATTTTATCATAACTTATTTCATATTGTGATAAATTTAACACCTCACTACACAGAACTTCTGCAAATCTGTATATACTAAATGTTAAAATATTTTATCAAACAAACTGTATGTTTATCATTAAAGCCATTGGGTAGTAATAAGTCTCAGTAATATGAGAAGAGTAATAAATGTATTCTGATTATTAAATACAGAAAATTTTACTCTTAGTTTTAGTAATACACTTAACAAAATTGAAACACAAAATAAGACGAGTTTCTATTCAGTGGAAATATTACTTGAAGTATTTTTACACTGAAGAAAAAATAGGAAATATTTAAATCCAAAAAATATTTAATTGGCATCATTCGCATTATTGCTCGTCCGCGATATTTTGCAGATTTCCAAAATATTATATTTGTTATAACTCTAAATATATCGCAAATATTTTATTATAGTAACAGTTAAAAAATATTGTGACAGTTTTGTACAAATTACATTAAAACATGTTGGGCGTGTCTAAGTAATTAAAAAATTACCAGATTTTCACAACTTTGGCCACAGGGCACTTAAGTACACAAAGACGAAATAGCCGCCTATTCCGCGAACTCCAATCGCACACGCTACTGAAATGGCGTTAGAGCCCAGCAACATGCCGGAACTCAGTTCCTTAATGAGCGCCTTGCCAGCCCAGACATTAGGGAAAATTTCGTAGCACGCGGTAGCCAATCAGACACGAGGCCCGTTTACAGATATTCGCACAGCCAATCAGTGAATGAGTATGCCCATATAAAGGAACCACCACATCATTTCATCTCTGTGCATTTTTCTACTTTGTGCTTCGGCTGTGTTCGAATGGTTCAATTCATAATTTAGCAATTTGTGATTCAGTAGCTTTCAGTTCGGATTCTCTCGAGAGTTATTTCTTTAGCAATTGTAAAATCGCATTAAATAGCAATATCTAATATATATATATATATATATATATATATATA
>NQII01001529.1:0-37806 GCA_002778355.1 Clitarchus hookeri | reverse complement strand
CCAATTTGAGAAGCGGTTGCACGTCTGTCACGTTTAATGATTCTTGTCAGTCGTCGTTTGGCCCGTTCTTTCACGATCTTTTTCCGGTCGCAGCGATGTCGAAGATGTGATGTTTTACAGGATTCCCGATATTCACGGTACACTCATGAAACGTTCGTACGCGAACATCCAAATGTTATCGCTACCTCAGAGATGCTATCACCCATCTCTCGTGCGCCGACTATAACACCACGTTCAAACTCACTTAAATCTTGACAACCTGCCATTGTAGCAGCAGTAACCGATCTAGCTGCCGACCGCATCACGTTACTCTGATTGGTTCCATAACTCTGTTATAAGCATACGCGCGCCTATACCAGTATTTTTGGCTCTTCAGTGTATATATACTATATATATATATGTATATATATATATATATATATGGAACTCATGCTTAGAAAAAAAGTAACTTATTTACATATTTCGTGAAATACTTTATAGATGTTTCAGTATTTCAAAAATAAAATTAGGCGTAATACTAGTATGCTTTAAGAAATTTATTAGTAAAAGTCCGTAACAATTTGGTTGAATAAATCTGCCAATTCGAATGTCTTATTGTGTGTATATGATACAAAAACACCCGCGCAAATTATGGGGATTTTCATACATGTTTCCTCAGGTTAGAAGATGTTCTTTATGAAGATAAATATTTGATAAGGCATAATAAAAAAATTTACCCTTAACATTTGCGTCATCGTCATGTAAAATACTAAAAATGAAGTAATCTTTACGTTTAGGAAATGAAAAATCTTCTTCACTGTCCGTGTCCATTTTAGGGTTTCGAAAGCACTACTTATAATACGCATGGTTCACGGGGAAGAAGAATAGACATGAAGCGGACAGGACAGATGAAAGCGTAGGTAACAGTACTAATTCTAGTAATGTGAGTAGAGTGACTATGGGGACTTTGGCACATGCGGACAGGGGCCCGGAGCGTCGGAGCTATTCGTGCTCTGTCATTCCGGTCAGCCGGCGGCCATAATAGATCCAGGTAACCTTGATCATTGACCTTAACCCTGGTGACCTTTGACCTTAATCCCGGTAACCTTTAACCCCAAAAATCCTATAATTAAAAAATTTTATTTCAAAATATTAAAAATTTATTTCAAAAATTATTTAATAAAAATTAAATTTCCGGAGGTCACCTACGCCCCTCTCCACCGATACTCATTCCACCATCTTGGTAGATGCAGTACACCATCTTGGTAGGCGTCACAGTCATATTCCACCAATGTGGTGTTTTCGTTTGTCATTTGTTTTACATTGCTGATGCTGTCCCCAGCACTGCGCCCAGCAGACGACAGACCCCTCCACCCCCCTTCTAATATATTTAATTGACCAATTTCCCCACCCCTGATTCTCATTGGCAATTGCCCACCCCTTTCCAATATATTTAATTGCTCTGCCAATAATTCTCATTGGCTAATTACACCTGGTGTTTTCGGAAAAATTCATTCGACCAATTAGTTAGTAGTTTCCCTTCCTCCCCCTTTGAATATATTAAATTGCCCCGCCAATGTTTTTCATTAGCTAATTACTCGGGTGTTTTCTAAAACCTTTGTTCCGACCAATCGGTGGCCTACTTAAATCGCAAGGGCGGACTATTTTTTCCCCTTAAAAACTCTTTATAAGACGCGCCCTGAGCCCGCTCAGGAAATCAGTCAATTATCTCGCTCTTAGAAATGTATGCGTGTTATCCAAGCGGCCATAAAATCCTTTCGGCCATTTTGCCATTTGGAAAGGTGCGCTCGCTTAGTGCCTTGGACAAACGGGACGAGTTACCCCACACCTGCCGAAAGAATCTCTCCTGGTCTACGCACCTTGACGAAATTTTGACCGTACTCAAGTATTTTTCCGGCCTACCTGCAGCAGGACGAAGACATACGGGACTGCCGCCCATGCAAGGTGTGTTTCGAAGGCTGCACCACCTCGGTTCCCGACACGCCGCATCGCAGGGGTTGGTGCAAGGCTCGTCTAGCAGCTCTCGCGACGTCTGCGCCCGTAGAAGACGCCCTCCCCGTAGAAGACGCCCTCCCCGTAGAAGAAGACGTCTGCGTGCAAGTTGTCTACTCGCAAGCTGTACCCTTGAAAGATACTCCCCTTCAAGAAATTTACTGGTGTGGAAACCAACCCAGAACACAAGTGCCCGATGTGCATGGACCTTGATAAAGTTTTAAATGACTTAGAATTTTTTTTTGAAACCCAGTGTGTGCATGGGAATCTAATTTTTTTTATATAATGACATTTAGTGAAAAAAAATGTTTTTCAGCATCCAAGGTTTTCGCTCGTAAGACTCGTACGCCATCAAGCGGATTACCATCTCGTAAAGTGATGAAGACGAGAAAACCAAAGTTTTCACTTTTTTTACCGCCGTGTCCATGGCAGCAACACGCATAAGGCTTACCGCCTACAGACGTACGCAATGCACAGACTAAGGTGGGACGAGGGAAATATTTCGGAAGAGGAAATTCCAGCAATGCTGGACTCAGCCACAATTCCTTATTATCCTGTGCATGTGTTTGGAAGACGCCAAGAGTCGACGATTCGCAATGCGTGTCCCATCGGAACGAACTTTGTAGACATTCACAAGCATTGCCGCTGCCCGCCGTTTCGACAGCTCGTCGAGACGTACGCCACAAGGCTTCATGAGTGCAAAAATCAAAGATATTGCTGTGCCCCGTGCAACGCCGAAGCTCTAAGATTGTGGTGTTATGATAACCCGTGGTACATAAAAAAAAAGACTATGCTGAACCCACTTTTACATTTAAAAATAATATAATTTGTAGTGCCGTCCAAGACTCAGAGAAAAAATAGTATATAAAAAAAAGTATTTCTTGTATTATGCAGAATAATAATATTGTAATCTGTGTGCATTAATATATGTGTTTAAAACAATATATAGACTTTTATTTTAACTCGAGTTATGTCCTGCTCACGTAAGATTTAAAAAAATATTAAGTATATCAGTTTTGTTATAATTTAAAAATAATAAAATATTTAGTTATCAGTTTTGCTATAATTTAAAGAAAATAAAATATTTAGTATAGCAGTTTTGTTATAATTTAAAGAAAAATATTTAATGAGACTCTAGCCATCACTAACATAACGTATATATATATTTTATATGTACGGACATAATTATTTAAAAATTAAATTAAGGATTTGGAAAAAATTACATGTCATCTACGGATGCATTATGCTGCTTTCTATAAAGTAATCACGGCTTAAAAACCCCAAAAACAGAGTTAAAACCACATCACTACCCCTCACGGTATGCGTTACGCACAGCGAAGGATCCCATGCATTCCTCCTAGCCCAGGCATAGACAATCACCATTAAAAACATTTCTTCCCAAGTTTAAAATCAGTACATTAGGAAATTTAGGCAGCGGGAAAAAAGTACCCAGGTGGTTACTCTACGTGCTGCGATTTTTCTAGCACCCATTGTCAGGCATATAAAACTCCTTATACGCATAAATAATGTACATAAAGTAAGTTTTGCAGGGGAAAAATTATATACCGTGAGAAGACACTATCATAAAGATACATCCACCACAAATACAAAATCATAAAAAAAAAGTTACCTTCGGCAAACAAATTTCTGTATTTTCATACATACGTGTGCGCTCTCTCCATTAAGAGATATATCTGATCCTAGGCAAAACACCTCCACACTGCTGCGTGACTTTAGCCGAATGGAAAGTGACATGTGTATGCATATGTGTGCGGCCTCTAATCCAGCAGGTGTCAATAGTATTCACTCTTTGTGAATTACGCTAACTAAAACATAGTTTAATTCCCGAGATGCCAGTCCACCATGCAGATTTATACCACAATACGAATTCCAGCAAAGAGACGCGCATACAGCTCTCATTCACCACCTTTCAACCTCGTCGAGATAAGGAAAGACTTCAAAAGTGCGAAACAAAATTTGGGGGTATTGCAGCCAGTGTATTACAGAGATCATGAAATGTTTAGAGATATATTAATTCCTTTCGAATGTAGAAAATTTATTATATTTTGAAAAAAAAATTGTAAATAAATTGTTGCTCAAACACCACCTTTATTTTTTTTTTCGTATAAAAAATCAAATATGATATTTTTTATTAGTTCCGGTGAAATCAAAGATACTTTGAGATGCTGTGAAACTAAGAAATAATAGGGGGAACGATCATACTCCACTTGCTTATGCGTGAATCACACACACACACAGAGCCCGAAATATCTCAATTGCAGGCGATNTCGTATAAAAAATCAAATATGATATTTTTTATTAGTTCCGGCGAAATCAAAGATACTTTGAGATGCTGTGAAACTAAGAAATAATAGGGTGAACGATCATACTCCACTTGCTTATGCGTGAATCACACACACACACAGAGCCCGAAATATCTCAATTGCAGGCGATATCAATATACGCATTAAAAAACTATTAAGACAAAAGCATACTTAAATAAGTGGTCACGAGTCCCATTACAGAATTAAACGAGAGGCACTTGCAGTCGTAATCTGAGCTCGCGCACTCGGCCAGCCGCGCTCACGAGGTGTTGAATTTGACTTTCCTCTAGCGCACTGACCGTTAGGGAGATTCTTGTCGCTCCAGCAACTGGTTTTATTTCTCACCAAGCCAACTTTAATTCATGGGATAATAAACCACAGATATCTGCACGCACAAGTTAACACCAAGGAAGACCCATGTTCAAGGGGACCCGGACTCGATACTCGACTCTTTCGGCCCGAATTTCTATTTTAAAAATAACTCCGAGTGAATGCTGGGATGTTTTCTTGGTCTATTGCTTAGTGGTTTCCACTTGCCCAACAACTCGCTCCGTCTTAAAATAGTACAATATTTACTTTTATTATTATTTTAGCTTGCACAGCATCTAGATAATGCATACTCACGCTACTATTTTACGAGAATCTAATACAGCCATCAATCAAAAATATTTATGTGTGTTCATTATAAGAGGAAGGGGGTTGCGCCATTTTCTGTCACATCGAATCTGCAGCATTGGACTTTCAGAATCATGAGCCAGTCACTTTTCGAGGACTCAAAGTATAAAAAAAACTGCAACACGTAATGCAGACAAATGTGTACGTATTAAATTTAAAAAATCCACTATATTGAGCACAAAGATTTATTTAATGTCAGCAATTCCTTGCATATTTCAGGCATATCGAGATATCATTCTTCATTTTACGCACACGATGCGTTGTTGGCCAGAGTCTGATAACTCTAGGAATATATACTTAATCGGTTCATTGTTATTCCCTTCGTAATCCGTCGAACGACTCCGTTCATCCGCTGATGCATATACTTACAAATATTTCCACGCCCACGTACACAGTGGTCAATTAAAACGGTTCGGGAGGAAAAAATCTAACAGAATATTCGACCCGCTCACATCTGCAAATACGAGTGTAAACACCCTTTCATTAATAAAATATGTAACCCTTTTTGCAACGGGAAAACCTAAGACATTTTTGCACCGATTTTATACACACACACACAGAGGCACGCATGAAACCAAATTAAGGTAATAAATATGGGGAAAAATTGCCCAAAACGAACTTAAGGTAATGCACTTCATGCCCCGAACAGTGCTACATATTTATATTTCCGAATCGAAGCTATATTCTGAGGTGAAAAAAACTCTAGTATTTTAAATTGTATTAATCTTGAACCTTCATAGGAAACGTCTATGTTCACAAACCAAAAAACCTGACCATTGAAAAAAAATATATATAAATAAAAAAATCCAGTCCCCTAATATATATATTTTTTAAATTACAGAGTACGCGTCATAATATCAGAGCTAAATACCGATTCTAAAATAGTCGCCAGTTCTTTATAAACCTACAGAGATACATACGCACGATGGCAATGTTTCAGCCCAGGCATGCCAGTGTATCACATAGACATACGAACAATAAATTTTCGAATGGTCAGAAACGAGAGCTAAATCACCCATTATTGGTGTTCATTTTTTAGACAAACTTTGTGCACGTCCATCATGCCCAGAAAGAGTTCTGATGCTTGCAAGCATACTTGCTTTCTATCAGCCCCTCGTGATGCCATGAAGATAAAAAATATCGTATTATGCAAGTACATAAGCAATAGATTCACTAAAAAATATAAAAACAACTCATGTTTACGCACATAAGGTTTATTGCCCATGCAAAATTAAAAAAGTGTCAGGCTGCAGGAGAGATTACTCAGGTCAGAAGGCCTACTGCAATTTGCGAAATTATGAAGATTTCGACACATCAGTTCAGGCTCCCCATCGAAAACGGCACCCCAGTCTCATTTTGCAACGATGACCTCTTCCACGGTGTCACATAAGAGGGGGGCTTCTGTGGCTAGAGCTCTCGTTTCCCATCACGAGTACGTCCACCCCATTCTTCACTCGGCCTCTTGTACCAAACACGACGAGACAAGTTCGATTCCCGGCAGGGTCGCTCCCCGATTGTCGCCCTTTCATTCCTCAAAAACATTCCTTTCTCAGTTCGTTTGTTTGTCAAACAAAACTCAGCCGACTTAAACAGCCAGAGAAAGACATAATTCTTCAAATTGAAACATATTCCCCGTAACGCACTTTCTTGTTCAATTGTTCTTTAAAACAGACCCCTGCATTCGATTTTATACACTACTGAAATAATACGTTTTTCAGAAAAGCGGTAGGGTAAGGCTCATTAAATTAAAAGTGCACAACTAAGAACACATACATGTACTATCCTACTTTTTCCATTTATTTAATCTTTGCACATGTCTGATGTTTGCAGATGTTGGATCGTAACCCCTTTCCTTAAGTTCACCGATAATTAAAGATATCTCCTTACTGTGAAAGGCAATCAAATGTCTGAGTCTGTCAACAAGTTCATTGGGGTCTTCAGGAAGTCGGTGTTCTTGTAGTGTTTTGCATTAGTTACGACACTTTTTTCGGCAAAGCCGGTGAGGAGATGTAAGAGGACGTCAAAAAAATAGGCACTGTTTTCACCGTCAACACTGTCTTCATTATCGTATACATGGCTCTTCCCTTTTTCGCAACTCTTCGAGTCGGAACGAAATCTCGTATACGCTGAAGAAACTTAGGAAATATCACTGAGATATGACTCACTATAACCCATTTTATTTACGGAATATTCTCATATCACAGAGCGAGCAGCGTCGCTTCGATTGTGATTAGCAGAGACATTGACGGGGGAGCATGTCATGCAAAAATAGCCTCCCATGAACCCTGACATATATCTACTCGGGAAATAATCGTAGAAATACTGCTGCCATCGATACCAAGCGTGATGGAAAAACATCACTTTGAATATATATGAAAAAAAATCTAATATGAAAACCTTATTGTCGGGTATAACAGAGATCACAATCAGATCATGAGTATATATGTTTGTAATTATGCATCAAATCGGTTTTGAATCATGACGAATATGTTTAGGCACATCGTCATGTTTGTTAATAATGCCTTGCGCCCTAGGGGAAAACTAGCCCGTGCTTACACAAGTAACACTTCTCAACATCGCACCTCAGTCCTTCACCAGAGATAAAGTAATTGTTTATTCCATTAAAATGACGGCAGCAATAAATGCAAGCCCTATTCCCGATGCATAAATATTTACAAACTTTTATCTGAACACTGCGATAATCACCATCCCAAAGAACCACGAAACGGGGTGGTGAGGATCAGGCATCCTTTCTATGATGATTATTTAGCACCGACACAGGACCGGACACACTCAATACTTCACACCACACTCTCGACAGCACTTACACAGCTACCAGAGCGCACGTCTCCCATCAAGGCGAGCTAGGTTTGATTCCCGGCAGGGGTCGCACCTAAATTTTCGCGCATGTGGGAAACGTGTTTGACGCCATTGCCAACATTATCACCCGTGATGGACTTGGCGATGCCCGGCAGATTTTCTCGGGACACTTGACCTTCTTCGCCGACCTAAACGTCCTCACCCATTTCAGCTGCTAAGCTCTCTCTCTCTCTCTCAACTCAAAACACACTGGGTGTCCGAACATAGTATTATATTTGTTGAAATTCGGTCAATAGGTTCAACAATTGAAGAGGGGAGAGGCATGCACACAAACACAGACACACACAGACACACAGACAGGAAAGTGATCTCATAAGCCTTTCTTTCTTTCGGAAAGTAGGCTAGAAATCAGTCCCAATAAACAGTGTATCAAAATATATTCAATAATTTCATAAATTATACGTCCATATTTGACCATTCCAATATTTACAATAGAATCCGTATTACATGTTCATTCAGTCCCTTCTGAGGTTAGTCCAGGTTCCACCAGTCCTCAATGTTCTAGAGTTCTACCAACGCCTTCACGCACAGTAGCCTTCACTCGTAGGATATAACACTCACTCGCCGGATATAACACTCACTCGTAGGATATAACACCCCCTCGTCCATTCACACCACAAATACCTCGTCCGCCATCGCCTCGCAATCTCCCATCGTCATCCGTCTCCTTCGCTGATTTCTCTCGCTGCACCATGCGTCGCTCGATCACTGCACTTAACCAATTGGCTTTCACAAAAAGACTCGCAACCCTTGGACCGCTGGAATGTTTATATGGTCGTAGGCCATCGCCCAGAAATTTCTCTAATTGCTGTGTTGCGCCGAGGTTCCTAGTTCCCAGAATATTCTTTCGCGTCCTCTAAACTGGTCGGTTTCTACAGCAGGGGGAGGAGGGGCTGTGACGTCAGGTGCCGATTTTCACCAAATTCTTCACAAATGTAGCGCTATGGTAGGCCACGTTAACTAAGTCTTTTTTTTAACTGGGTCAGTTACTTATTTTTTTTAATGACAGCCCTGAAAATATTTTTGGTTACTAAACCCTGTTATTCGAGAGATTGGATTAATTAAATTCGAAGTTGTTGCTCGAATCTGACCTACGTAAAGCAGTTTATTGTACACCAGCTAATGGTAGGAGCGTTTCTATGTTTGAGTCCCGGGTAATGCACGTGTGTAATTGAAATTTTCTTACTACTGTTGTATATATTTCTGGCTTCTTCTCTGATGATATTGCTTTTCAACGAGACGTCAGGTCACACCTACCAACTCAGCTTTTAATAAATGATTTAAAAGTTAATTGCACCCTTTTGAGGAAGGTAGGCTCGTTAGCTATATCAGTAGCTTCTTTTTGTAGATGGGTGTATACAAATTTGCTGGCGTCGTGAAACCAGTATTGAGATCTTCAGATATAATTTCATGTTTCTCAGAGTTTATATTTTAGTTGTTTGGTATTCCTAAATTTATAATAGTGTCCTTAGGGTGTTTTGAACAAGTGCTACTTCTAAGGCCGAGTTTGAGTATATTTGTATTCAGATGTCCTAATTTTTTGTGTGCACCAGTTTCTTAATTGACGGTATGTCTCAAATTCTTGTTCAGCTGTGAAATTTGCCTTGTGTAACTTTTTATATGTAAAAGAAATGCTGCATCACATTGTGCCATTAAAAGCTTGATGTCTTTAGTTAACCAGGGATGGCTGGTCGGGTGACACTTTTACAATGTAAGGGTGCATGTTTGTCAAATAAACTGGTAACTAGGCTTTTAAGTTAAACAACCTTATCTTGAATCGAGGAAAGAATATTAATAATGCCCTAGTTTATAAGAGATGCATCGTGATTAAATTTATCGGCATCAATTTTTTTTCAATTTGCAGTAAGTAATAAGTTTCGGTTTAAATTTAGGCATATACTCCGAATAGGCTGCATATATTGAATCGCAATGCGCCAGACCAGAAGCACTAATTTGACCAAATTTTGTAAGCTTGTCTGGTTTAGACGAAACAATTAAATCGAGTATAGTATCGACAGTGTGTGATTGATGCGTTGCTTTAAGATCACAAATAGAAAGGTTGCAAGACGTATACCAATTTTCAAGCTTGTTCTCTTGCAAGTTTTTAGTTAACACATCGGTGTAGAAGTCGCTCATAATTAACACATTTTCATAAAATGGGAGGGCCGCAGTCAGGTACGTTCTAAATCGTCTGTTAATCTTATATTCGGTGGTTTGCACACCACAACAAGAAACAAAACCTTTTCGAGGACCTTCAGTTCGAGTATAATATATTCCGGCTTAGCACAATACATACTGGAGAGGGGGGGGGGATTGCGTACAATTTTAACTTTGATATCGTTACATGCCTAAATACCTACAGCCCCCGCCTTACTTCTGTATGCTATCTATTCTACATAATCTGTACACGGGCATTCCTATCAATTTCAATTCTAAAGATTGCTCAAGCCAGGTTTCAGATACAAGAATGGCGTGGAAATTTAAGGGGAAATACATTGCCCTGTATTCATCAGTGTGTTGGACAAAATACTGCGAGGTAACATGTGAGGCTAGAAATGAACGAGAATGAGGAGCGATATGTCGTGAGAGCAGACAGCTGGCACCTCCGCAGGGTGAGAGGCTTTGTAATGGGACTCTCGTACACCTCTTTTAGTTGGGGCAAGTGGAACCATATACTGTAGAAATGAGAATGAGGAGCGATATGTCGTGAGAGCAGACAGCTGGCATCTCCGCAGGGTAAGAGGCTTTGTAACGGGACTCTCGTAAACCTCTTAGAGTTGGGGTNGGGTAAGAGGCTTTGTAACGGGACTCTCGTAAACCTCTTAGAGTTGGGGTGAGTGGAACCATATACTGTAGAAATGAGAATGGGGAGCTATATATATCCTGAGAGCAGACAGCTGGCATCTCCGCAGAGTAGGAGGCTTTGTAACGGGACTCTCGTACACCTCTTTTAGTTGGGGCAAGTGGAACCATATACTGTAGAAATGATAATGAGGAGCGATATGTCGTTAGAGCAGACAGCTGGCATCTCCGCAGAGTTTGAGGCCTTGTAACGGGACTCTAGTACACCTCTTAGAGCTGGGGCAAGTGGAACCATATACGGTAGAAATGAGAATGAGGAGCGATATGTCGTGAGAGCAGACAGCTGGCACCTCCGCAGAGTTTGAGGCCTTGTAACGAGACTCTCGTACACCTCTTAGAGCTGGGGCAAGTGGAACCATATACTGTAGAAATGATAATGAGGAGCGATATGTCGTTAGAGCAGACAGCTGGCATCTCCGCAGAGTTTGAGGCCTTGTAACGGGACTCTCGTACACCTCTTAGAGCTGGGGCAACTGGAACCATATACTGTAGAAATGAGAAACTCCTCGCTATACAGCACTCTCGTCTGTCGACCGTGGAGGCGTCAGTTTGAGGCCTTGTAACGAGACTCTCGTAACCTCTTAGAGCTGGGGCAAGTGGAACCATATACTGTAGAAATGAGAATGAGGAGCGATATGTCGTGAGAGCAGACAGCTGGCACCTCCGCAGAGTTTGAGGCCTTGTAACGAGACTCTCGTACACCTCTTAGAGCTGGGGCAAGTGGAACCATATACTGTAGAAATGATAATGAGGAGCGATATGTCGTTAGAGCAGACAGCTGGCATCTCCGCAGAGTTTGAGGCCTTGTAACGAGACTCTCGTACACCTCTTAGAGCTGGGGCAAGTGGAACCATATACGGTAGAAATGAGAATGCGCGAAACTTCGTGCTTTCTCAATGTATTCACTGGCAAACACGATGCGCGCACTATCTATCGGCGCTGTACTGATGAACTCTCCCAATTATGCACTGTATATGTCCCGTAGACTGTCGAAAAGTGTATACTTTTTGTTTTGTTTTTATTGTTTCCGATGGCACAAAAATTATGTGCGGTTTATGGCTGCGGTTTTTATAATGTTAAATATGCATCTTAATCATTATTTCGTTTCCCAGAGACAATTTTCTATTAGTATTTACATTCTAATAATTGAGTTTCAACATTTGTGTATACTGCTGCTATTATCAGTTTAAGGAATGTAAATTTTTTTTATAACTACTGTTACTAATTATAACAAAATAAGGGTCTTCATTATGTTTTCTCTGGACGATATAATTTCTTTCGGCTGTAGCAAAGCAATCGATATTTCCCTACAGCTATAATTTGTAATCAAGTGTCCACGAACTTAAAAATTAGGAATTGGTTATAAGTAACAGAATAAATGCCCTAAATTGAAGGTAATTAAGAATGTGTATACTTCTTTCACGATTCCCCACTTATCCTAAAGTTAATAAGAAACATAAAAAAAAAATTATATTCAGAATGGTCAATACAACTGTCTTGGCAGTACATATTTCATTTTTTACACAAAAATGAAANAGAATGTGTATACTTCTTTCACGATTCCCCACTTATCCTAAAGTTAATAAGAAACATAAAAAAAAATTATATTCAGAATGGTCAATACAACTGTCTTGGCAGTACATATTTCATTTTTTACACAAAAATGAAACCACTTTTGATATCAAAGCTAACAAAATATTTTTGGACTTACCTGCTTTTCTCCAATGAGAGTAAGCTTGCTGCAAGAGTGCTAAGTCATTCAATGATAGTAGGGATAATGATTCATTTTCCATTTAATTATATGGCAGGTGAAAGCGTTTACAAAGCTCAGTTTCTATAAATGGCAAATTATCTTTTTAATTATTACAGTTCTTCTTCATTAACGTCTCCCAAAGTTTGCATATCTGCATTGAAAGAAAATCGCGAGCACTAAATGAATGTGTTGATTTCTTTAGGAAAATGCGATTTTTTTGTAAACAGCATACAAATCTGTCATGTGTTCACGGTTCATTTGAAAATATCGCTCCTCGTTTACTGCTTTGACAAGATTCCCAATGGAACTATAGTTTTTGTTCTTTATTTACAAATAAATGCCTCACTCAAAACTGCATCGAAAATCCTTTTTTTCTGTAGTAAGGTTTAAGATCGGTAAAAATACCATGCAACAAAATCCAGAACAATATTAAAATAAGTTACTACAAATCAGATACTAAAAATGTCATGAGACAGGCTAATGTCAAGTTCGTTGAATTATATACTGCAAAATTAATTAATAGAAAAACAGAAAATAAATTTGCCAGTGGATACAAAACCTATTACTCATAAAATATAAATCGGTATTCTTAGACAACGAGTCTGAAATTTATATCATAAATGCAAATCCTAAAGCCTGTGTTGCAATGTGTGTAATTTCCAAGCTCGAGCAGGATAACTGCAAAAGAAAACTTTTGTCTCGAAATGCTGAATTCCTTGATGTATGTAATAAATAGCACATTTATTCCAGCAATATGATGGAGTAAGTGTTATCTGTTCCAATAAAGAGGTGGCCAATTTATGCAAAGATATAACGTCGTATGCAAATTTTTTAAAAAATATCTCCAGAAAAATAGAGATGGTGTTCAAAACATAAGACAGTATAGCGATTATTCGTTGACATCAGGCAGTGATACGTGATGACTGCAGGAATCTGTTTATGACAAATATTTAAATGTGTTGATGAAGTGTTATGTGCATAAAAGAAACGAAGAATCAACTCAACAATACCAAGAAAGAGAAACACAACACAACAAAAATAATGCACATATAAAGGTAAACCCTTAAAGCATTGTCGAATCCTGGAATATTTTATATCATACTGTGGCATATTTTGCCACAATAACACAGTTTAATTTTATGAAATACAATACATGGGTATGTTCTTCTGTATAAATATAAGATTCATACACTTTGAAATCACTTTCTGTTAAAACATCAATATATAAATAATTTTTGACCCACCCTTTGAATACTTTTTGGGAGTTAGCATCAGTCCAGCGCCACTAGATGGTGCGCACATCGCGTTCGCCAGTTTTACCAGCGAGTTACGCGTATTGTCATTTCTACAGTATTTGGTGGTACTGTGCGGGACCCAGCTCTCCGTCACTGGACGTGGTCGTGGTGCGGTGCGGGGGAAGACTCTATTCCGTGGTAGAGGAGGGGCGGTGGAGAAAGTTTCTCGCTGCTAATGGGCTCTGCGTCGCGTAATATCCGTCCTGGAAGAATCGTTCGCGCAGGTGCGTGGTGAACTTTCAGTGACAGTTTACTGTACAAGAGAATTTTGTAATTATTATTATATTTTCCTAGTTTTAAAACAGGCAGGTGCATAAAATGTGGCCACCAAAGAACAGAGTTCTTTATGGTAAAGGACATGAGGTAATAACTCATGTCATCTAAAAATGCAATGAAGAAGCAAATAACAATTTTTTTTTGTTGGCAAAACAAGCAACCCGCAGTGCATGGTTTCATGCCGGTGTTAGTGAAACAACCATGAAATAAATACCCAAGGAAAACGAAGAAAAACCTAATGAATCAGACCCAAACGAAGCATTGCCCATTCCCGAGGAAGAAACGAGCAAGCATTAAATAGCACACTGTAGTTTCAGTTGAAGACTTTTATCTATGTTTAATTCGAAGCAATATTCATGATTCTAATGTACACGGAAAACAAATGTGCCAGCAATCGCGAATTTATTACCAGTCCCAAAAAATAAAGATTATGTTCTATTGGGAGAAATAATTACTCAACAGATTATTAAAAAGCACGGGTTTCAAGCAGAGCAAGAGTCGCGGTAAGCGTAAATTACCTGTAGAGCGAGAGCGTCTATTGTGACATAGTGACATGACTATTTGGTTAAAATAAGACACATACATGAAACTGGGCGCTAAAGAGTTCTCTTTGACGAAATCTGGGTTGACAGCAACTGACATGTAGGGGGTCCCAGGGACGTTGACGTTGGTTCCTGCCTTACCCGACTTGCCAGGTTAAGGCGAAAACTGGTGAGTTTGCCCAGCGCCATAACTCAATGAGCATGAGTTAGTGAGGGTCGTGCGGTCGATGGCCCATGGGTCCCTGGAATCCTCTGTCGATCTGTGGTGCTTATGAATGATAAACTTTGCAGCAATTGCACATACCTAGTGGTTTCAGTAATTATACTGGCGAGGTTGAAGGCCACCTCGCACGCCTTAGTTACACTTGTTATAACTGCAATAGGGTACAGCGCCCGAAGTATCCCAAAGGGGTAAAATAAATTTAAAAACTCGTGGTTATTCAAGACGTTTACTTACTTATTGATGCATAGGCACTCACGCTGATATGTGATAAGTTTATGCGGACCCGGCGCCGTGTTCTGCCGGTGACCATTGCTGTTCAATAAGGGCATAAGCAATGAAAATTAGGTGCAGTTACGCGGTACGTGTTAAGTCTTGTCAAAGATGACAGGAAGACATACGGTCGTCCCCTCGGAACGAATTAAGCAAAATGTTCTGGTTACATGAAAATGCCATTGAATTGAAAGTGATTGCAGCCTAAAATGAATGTACCGAGGCGGACCGCGTGAAGCGAAACTCCCGTGCTGCCGGCAGGGCCCGAGTGCTGAAGTCAGACTAAAATCATGGCTTCGGCTTCCGCTAATGGTGGCAGAAGCCAGCGCCAGAAATTACATGAAAAATAACATGAGCCCTCTTAATGCTAAGTAATATGCTACAAAACACAATATAATTGTGAACAATACGTTGGTGACATCCCCGTGATTAATTATGTGTTAATTATGTTTTTGACTGTGATGTCACAAGGGATCTCGCCGTACTAGAAACATGAAGTAAAAACTGCAAGGCTTGATAAGCAGTCTGCTGTAAAGGAAAAACATATTTACCCCGTTAAACATTGAACATAATTAACTTATTAAAATTGACTGGAATAATGGTAAACTGAAAATGCAGTTCTGTTTCAGCGCAAGTGTATTTCAGTTTTTGGTTTGTTTCGCCGATGGGCGAGTCCAAGTGTTCCAGGGTGGGCTGAACGAGTCTATCCCTGAAAAGGGATGTGGGTAGCCACGCTCGTTCGAGGTTTTAATAAATAAATTAATTTAATTTATTTGGCTACAGCATTTTTGACAATTTGTATTGCTTCGGGGTTTTATTCTCCACTCTTGAACTGCACTTGGGATCACGTAGCACTAATGTCCCAGCCAGCAGGCCGGTCAACGTCACGCGGGTGGGAAGGACGCCGGACGTCGCGGCGCGATCTGCACCTACATTATCTCCAATTGCCGGGACGCCTCACGGCTGTGGCTTTCGAAGCGACACCGTGTTGGACCTCTTGTTATTTCCCCCCTAGAGTTACTTCTCGAGGTAAACAAAGCAAGACAGTCACTTGAGTCACGTAGTACGCGATGACGAGGTGGGTGTGTTCCTTTCTCGCCAACCCATACTGACGTACTCGAGGCCGAGTGTTCACTTCGGCCCAATGTCAGCCAGGTGGTGTATGTGACTGTGGAGGTGCAAGTGGTCACGAGAGCACATGTGTATGCATGGTTCACGTCACAACTTAACTTTTTTCGAAGTGTTGCAAACTAAAAAAAGATTTTGGTGTGCATGTAAACGGTGGTGCGGGTAAACGACTCGCAATAGATGAAGTGAGCAGGACGGTGATTTTTTCTCAATGCGCATATCATGTACGTGGCTGTATTTGTTAATGATGACGATCACAGTCAAATGAACCATGTTGATTTTGAAAAGTAGGCGGTTAAAAAACTGTTCCGAATATGTTAGAAATATTCGTTTTAAGTAATGGTTAATGAACCATACCACTCCATGCAAGCATATAAACCACAAACAAAATATTCTTTGAATTGCGATATGTTATAATGGCTACAGAAGAATGGTGTAGATTGTGATTAATATATGCACAAAGTTGACTTTATAAACTCGTAGAAATAAAAATATTAAATGGAACTCATTTAACATAGATACAGAACTAGCAGCCCACTCTCTCAGTTCTCATAACACCAGCATATATATATGCGATCTGAATGCGATTGAATTAGCATGGGTGAAAATAAAGATATCAGTTGGAGAAAGAAATGTGAATGATGAATTAGATAACTTAAAATGCTTATAGAACTTAATATAATTAGCTCTTTCATCAATCACTAAACCAGAATGCGAAGGAAATTGAAAAGGAGTAGAAAAAATAGAACAACAGAATTGGCTAACAGACTGCATTCTTCCGGACATAGTAGACGATATAATCATTAGTGTGTGTGCCAACAGCGGTAATGATGACATTGCCAGTGTAAACAAAAGTTCAGAAGCTGACAGCACGGCTTCTGCATGCGAGGAGTCTGTGTCAGAGGAAAACTTGGCACAGCTACTTTGAAATAGCAAATATATGTTTTTGCTCCAGATAGTATATGTTACAACTCTCTCTCTCTATCTCTCTCTCTCTCTCTCTCTCTCTCTCTTATCGCCGGCTGTGTGAGCGGGACGACCCTTGACACCATCTTCTGCATTCCTTCCAGGGACGGATAGCTGAGATCCTCACGGGGAGAGAACACAGCTCCTGGAATTATTTAGCTTCTAGAGTAAGTGATGCCAACTTCTGATTTTCTTCAACACTAATGAGTGCAGAAAACGTCTGACAGAAAAGAGAACAACCTAGTTGTCGAGATGTAGGCAGAGGGCTAGAATGAAGTAAAGCTGGTAGCCGGTAACTTCGAGAGTACTTATCCACAGACACTCGCGGTACACACACATACATACTTAAACACGCACGCGCACACACACACAAAAGAAACAAAAACAGAAAATGGAAAACATTTAAACATTAATACGCTTAACTTATTAACACATAATACAGAAGCTCCATTGCATTTTATCTGAGGTTTTCGAGTTCTCGCAGTGAAGAAATTTCTACGCGGTGATTAACAATGTTGTAATCCTGGGCACAGCAGTTTCTAGCTCCGAATTTTTCCCTTGATGCTTTGAAGTTATGCTGCCTCTCGGTTGTCAGAGATTATCGATCGGGGGTCAGAGGTTCGTGAGCACGTGCGCACCCCTCCAGCCACTTGGTCCAGTCTACCCATCCCACCAGTTTACAGGTCATGCTACTGCACACCAGCGAGGTTCGTTAACCATGGCAGACAGATGACTGCTGCATTGTGCGACAGTGCTGATACTATCAACTGCATGAATGTCAACAAAGTGAAAATGGGATTCGTTTCAAACTACGAGACTGTGCAGTGCAAACATTGTGGTGAACTTAAGTGCATGGGAGTTTTCGCACTTAAAAAACTATGTTGATGCCCAACTCCAAAAGTAGAAACATTTGTATATACACAACCGTTTGTTTTCAGTGTGCCTGTCTTCACAGTGCCCCCTTTTCCAGACATCTGCCTCATCGCCACTTTCTATTTTCAAGTTGCCTGCCTCTTCACAGATTTATTTCTACAGCATCTATTTCAACACCACCCTCTCTTTACGTGCATCATCTGGCTATACTCCACCGACAGGCATTACTCCACCGACAGCCTTCGTTCCGCCTCCCATCTACACACCGCCGGACCAGTGTGACGTACGCTAGTGTGTCAGTCACAGTACAGTCACCACTCACTGTGCGGGCTGCTCGCTGACTTGGCCAAGAGACTAACTGTCATCTAAAGTGTGTGACACACAAAGCGGCCACGAACTCGTACCGGTGTGACTGGTGCCTTGTCAGGGACAATCACAGCGATTGTGCAGAAGGAAACCCGTCCTTGGATGCCACAACGCCAGCTACACAAAGATATGATGTAAACGTGACACCACCCACTCCATCCTATGTACGTACCGTGAGTTAGTGGGCATTGTGAGGTGACCCTAACAGCCACACATAAGTGGCATAAAGAGAAGCCTACAACCTTCTAGGTAGGACTGATTAAATACCTGCAACAGTCATCATCACCATCAGCAATCAGCAGGGATCTCTACAGCTAACCAGAACCCAAATAATTCATTTCCTCAGCAGTAGCCCTTTCCTCCTGGAGTAACTCTCATCAACACATACAAAACACTGTAAACACAATACACTGGCTCCCACTGAATTGAGATCCGATAAATGAAGCAGACCTTACTGGCATTTTAAAAACCTAGGAGACAAAGTTGAAGTGACTTACCACATGGTGAGGGCAGTCACAATCGGGGGAGTTTCCTGCACATGTAAATGCGAAATTCCAGCTCCCTTCTGCACATCGGTGTGCATAAAGGATGATGCCAGGAATAGAAACTACAGACTAACACAGAAGTTCCAGACAATCATTAAGCAGACGGTAATTCACTTGATTGGCTCAAAAACTAGTGAAAGGCCTCTAGTTGCAACATGCATCTTCTCCTGTCTGAGTTCTCAACAAGACTAACTCACCGCGGATATGAGGCAGCTCATGCCCGCTATGTTTGCGGGAAACTGACAAAACTTAAAGCTAAATTTTAAAACAGCAAATATTACCAGAAAACACTGAATATAATTATAAACAAACGCAAAGCCATTTCCTTTCAAAAATATTAAAATTGGAATATAAACTGATATCTAGGGCAATTGCTATTTAATACATTATGTTATTTATATTGTCCAAAGAACCTATTCTGAAGCCCTTTGAAAAAATAAAACAGTTACTGACGTATGCTGGGTCGCTCATCCTAGCCTGTTCGTCCCACCGTCTCCGCGAATCAACATGTGTCCTATGATGGGGACTCGCCAAGCCCCGAACATGGGCGGCCACCCTTTTCATTTCCATAGCTGGCACAGCGTGTTGGGAATTCACCCTGCTGGCATACTCTTATCATAATCCTATGGCACCACCTTCATGCTCTCAAGAAGCAGCTTTTGACGGTATGACAATTAAGGCCAGCTGACTATGTCCAGAAAAGTCCCCAGTAATAATGCCACCGGAGAAATGAATGCACTGAAGGGGACACAGTGGGTCCCATAATCCAACTAGCTCTCATGTACCCTCTTCATTCTGTTTTCTCACACCCCGTGCATGTGCTCTGTGCGAATTGCGAGTGTGGCGAGTGCCCAAAATCAAATATTAAATATTGTGCCACTGCACAATAGTGTGCAAAAGCTGAGGAAATAAGTGTAACTTTTTTTTAGCCATCGAACATGGCTACCCAATTCCCCTACTCTGGAAAAGTGGACTCGTCCATGTAGAACCACTGTGTTGTCAATCCGAAATTCTGAAAACTCAGGGGATAATATTTTTGTAAAAAGATTTTTAATTATCATAGTGTTCTTGTGCATACAATTTAACCCAGCGACTGACTCGGAAAGACAACTCCAATCGAGAAAAAAATACTTTGCTACACAACTCTTGCCAACTTGTATTTTTATGAGAGTTATTTGTTTACATAATTCATGCAAAAGGGTGTATTTTTTATTATCAAGGGTCATGAGTGTGAATTTAATTGTCTGTCTTGCTAAAATGTGTTTCAATTTATTACACAATTGGCACAAACTTGGCCATCCACCAACCGAGCTTGCGCCATGATGTTAAGTCTGGAGTCATGCATGCTATAGGTGAACATGCATCCACACCCTTCTTGGACCAGCAACTTTTCGAAACCTGACTAATTAGCTGCAATAGTTTTTCACTGGTCTGATCAGAATATAACATATTTTGCTTCATTTTCTTCCGGGAACATTTTCAATACCAAACACACCGACTCTCGTGTCGGGGATGTAACTAACTATAATTTTTCCTATATGAAGGTCATGTGCTGCATTTCTTCCACTTAGACTGGTGAAGTACCAGAACTGCCACTGTGTGTAAGTGCCCCAAACGAGGGTTCATAGCACGAAAAAAAATACCAGAAGTTAACTTCGGTGTTTTTTTTTCATGTCCAGTCGCTTCACGACTGTATAAACTATCTCCTGTGTAAAACGTAATCATGTAAAGTACCACACTATATATTGCAAGGATAGTTGCCAGCATTATTGGGTGTGATATGGCACGTAAAACAGTGTCCCCTTCTTTATTGACAACCTAATAGGGGCAGCCCTCTCAGTAGGTAGGCATAATAGGATTACTCAGGAGAGACTTTATCATCCGCAGTACAATGGGAGACATCAGATTTTGTCACTTGGCCCAACAGTCCACTCCAAGTATGTAAGTCAAACCACCTTCTACCCGATCCTGATGCAACAACATCCCATCAAGTGTCACCCAACTGGTGTGGCAAAATTTTCTAAAATTTTCCTATGCTAAATTTTTACATTCGACTTTACAGCATCGCATTCCTGATGACAATCTGCGCCCTTCTGTGTGGCCAATTTTTTATTTAAAAAGCCTGACCACCTAACCATTTCCTACGACACATTATTGACGTCAAGTGTCACCCTTCCTTGCAAAAAATCCCTTTAATTTTTCCTGTTTGTTTACTTACATTCCATCCCCACCATTTTGGAGCCTAAGCTGTTTGTAATGCTTTCCTTATTGCAAGTGTGGTTTAAGGTGTAAAAATTCCCTACAAAACCCCTGCACATGTTTTGGCCAAAATCCCACAATCCTGGCATTTTCCTGTTCCTCCAGATTCAAATTTCCATGCCNGAAACATTTTCAATACCAAACACACCGACTCTCGTGCAACTAACTATAATTTTTCCTATATGAAGGTCATCTGCTGCATTTCTTCCACTTAGACTGGTGAAGTACCAGAACTGCCACTGTGTGTTAAGTGCCCCAAACGAGGGTTCATAGCATGAAAAAAAAAACCAGAAGTTAACTTCAGCGTTTTTTTTTTCATGTCCAGTCGCTTCACGACTGTATAAACTACCTCCTGTGTAAAACGTAATCGTGTAAAGTACCACACTATATATTGCAAGGATAGTTGCCAGCATTATTGGGTGTGATATGGCACGCAAAACAGTGTCCCCTTCTTTACTGACAACCTAATAGGGGCAGCCCTCTCAGTAGGTAGGCATAATAGGATTACTCAGGAGGCTTTATCATCCGCAGTACAATGGGAGACATCAGATTTTGTCACTTGGGCCAACAGTCCACTCCAAGTATGTAAGTCAAACCACCTTCTACCCGATCCTGATGCAACAACATCCCATCAAGTGTCACCCAACTGGTGTGGCAAAATTTTCTAAAATTTTCCTATGCAAAATTTTTACAATCAACTTTGCAGCATTGCATTCCTGATGACAATCTGCGCCCTTCTGTATGGTAATTTTTTTTATTTAAAAAGCCTGACCACCTAACCATTTCCTACGACACATTATTGACGTCAAGTGTCACCCTTGCTTGCAAAAAATCCCTTTAATTTTTCCTGTTTGTTTACTTACATTCCATCCCCACAATTTTGGAGCCTAAGCTGATTGTAATGCTTTCCTTATTGCAAGTGTGGTTTAAGGTGTAAAAATTCCCTACACAACCCCTGCACATGTTTTGGCCAAAATCCCACAATCCTGGCATTTTCCTGTTCCTCCAGATTCAAATTTCCATGCCATAAGGAAGTGGTGCAATTATTAGCTTGTGGAATTCCACGCGAGTGCAGAAAAATAAATCAACATGGCTACTACCAGCCAACTTAGTCACCACACTCGCCGACAACGACCCTGCTAACTGGATGGAGCACTGCAATTTTATGAGAGATTCATTATCACTTAATACCTCAGGGCAAGACAGAGAGCCGACAGCTGGCAGCATGTCTGTGTGTGCATGTGTGACAGACACAATTCCTCCAACAAAACCCCATACCGGTGAGGTTTATTAACCTCAGCTAACTACTGCACTGTGTGACAGCACTGGTTATCACCCGTGTGCATGTCAACAGATAAATAAAATGTGATTTCAGTTCAATAACGAGACTGTGAAGTGCAAGTTGTGTGGTGAACTGAAGTGCATAGGATTTTTCGCACTAAACTACAGACGATGTCCACCGGCAACAATGCAATCTTCCGATTCTACACAGCCTTCTATTTTCAAGGTGTATGTCTCCCCCAATGCCTTCTATATTGAGGGAGTCTGTCACCTCGCCGACATCTATTTCTATGCACCCATCTTGCTTTTCTCAACCGGCAGCCTTTGCACCGCCTCCCATCTCCACACAGCCGAGCTGGTCTGAGGTGCGCCAGTAAGGTCGTTGCAGAATAGTTACTTCACACTGTATAGGCTGCCTGCTGACTTGCCAGAGGGACGAACTATCAATCAAGAAATGCGCGAATTACGAAGTGGCCACGAAAACTTAAAGGAGTGATTTGTGCCTTTGAAGAGAGAGTTGGCGTTAATCACGCATCTACGAGTGCTCCAGTAACTATTGGTGCCTCTGCAGTCGAAAGCCCATCTGGTCGACACCGTACCTTGTCAACCACTTAACCACAAGCGCCACAGAAAGTGCCGACGAGGACAGAATAAACCTTCTCTCGTCGCCATCGACTACGTACCTCAAGTGGCCGTCTTGGTTTATTCGCCTCAAGGGGTATCTCTTGGGGCCAAATAACAAGCGGCCCAACATGGTGTCTCCCCGATTGTCACCACCGTAAGGTCAACCACCCATTGGAGGGAACATCGAAGCAGCCCATGCCACGATGTCCAGCTTCTCGACCCATGACACATCACCTGTGCTAGTGGATAGAGGAAGTGTGTACATATATAAAAGCTACTCCAAAGTACTCTGAAATAAATAGGTAAACACTACAGGGGCTTATAATCCCATATTAATTACCCTCAGACTTATTGTTTTATTATTTTCATGTTCGGGCATGGTTAGCCAGCCACCTTAGATGAAAATGGACTCGCCCACTAGAAAAATTTGGAAAACTTGGACTTGTGCAGCAGCGAACTTCCTCGGGCAAGAACAAAGCCATAATTAATTTTCATTATTACTAATTATGTTATTTCTTTTATTGGTAATCAAGTGTGTATATTGGTCTCTTATTATAGCAAACTGTAAAAAACAGATTTATATTTTGTTAAATATTTCACTTAAAAGCAGTGCCATACCAACCCAAATTAGTATTAGTGATGTAATAACATTTAATTAAAGTTATGTATGTCACCAGTANGTAATAACATTTAATTAAAGTTATGTATGTCACCAGTATATCAATTAACTTCCAGTGTTTTAACATGCAATTTGTTTTGTTCATTAGGGTTTTTTTTTTAAATTTTCTGGTACCGACTTTGGCAACGCTTTGCCATAGCTGATGCATTTCATTCAGTCAGGATTCAGCACACAGGGCAAGCGAGAGTGTCACTCCCCGAGACCCCTCTTGGCACATTCAACTTTTAGCTGTCATCACTTTTAAATTGAAATACACCTAACTTCCAGAACATTATGAGCATTTAGTGCCAAGTAGTAGACCATCTGCCTCCTGAGATTCCAATCCAGGACTTAGCATGCCGCTCAACCATCATTTCACTGTCTGGCTTCGTGCCAATTTTCTGCCTAGGTTATCAGTGGGCCTAGCGCTGAACCTGCATGTTTTGATGTAATTNGCTTTTCTCAACCGGCAGCCTTTGCACCGCCTCCCATCTCCACACAGCCGAGCTGGTCTGAGGTGCGCCAGTAAGGACGTTACAGAACAGTTACTGCACGCTGTATAGGCTGCCTGCTAACTTGCCAGAGGGACGAACTATCAATCAAGAAATGCGCGAATTACGAAGTGGCCACGAAAACTTAAAAGAGTGATTTGTGCCTTTGAAGAGAGAGTTTGCGTGAATCACGCATCTACGAGTGCTCCAGTAACTATTGGTGCCTCTGCAGTCGAAAGCCCATCTGATCGACACCGTACCTTGTCAACCACTTAACCACAAGCGCCACAGAAAGTGCCGACGAGGACAGAATAAACCTTCTCTCGTCGCCATCGACTACGTAACTCAAGTGGCCGTCTTGGTTTATTCGCCTCAAGGGGTATCTCTTGGGGCCAAATAACAAGCGGCCCAACATGGTGTCTCCCCGATTGTCACCACCGTAAGGTCAACCACCCATTGGAGGGAACATCGAAGCAGCCCATGCCACGATGTCCAGCTTCTCGACCCATGACACATCACCTGTGCTAGTGGATAGAGGAAGTGTGTACATATATAAAAGCTACTCCAAAGTATTCTGAAATAAATAGGTAAACACTACAGGGGCTTATAATCCCATATTAATTACCCTCAGACTTATGGTTTTATTATTTTCATGTTCGGGCATGGTTAGCCAGCCACCTTTGATGAAAATGGACTCGCCCACTAGGAAAATTTGGAAAACTTGGACTTGTGCAGCAGCGAACTTCCTCGGGCGAGAACAAGGCCATAATTAATTTCCATTATTANTATATAAAAGCTACTCCAAAGTATTCTGAAATAAATAGGTAAACACTACAGGGGCTTATAATCCCATATTAATTACCCTCAGACTTATGGTTTTATTATTTTCATGTTCGGGCATGGTTAGCCAGCCACCTTTGATGAAAATGGACTCGCCCACTAGGAAAATTTGGAAAACTTGGACTTGTGCAGCAGCGAACTTCCTCGGGCGAGAACAAGGCCATAATTAATTTCCATTATTACTAATTATGTAATTTCTTTTATTGGTAATCAAGTGTGTATATTGGTCTCTTATTATAGCAAACTGTTAAAAACAGGTTTATATTTTGTTAAATATTTCACTTAAAAGCAGTGCCATACCAACCCAAATTAGTATTAGTGATGTAATAACATTTTATTAGAGTTATGTATGTCACCAGTATATCAATTAACTTCCAGTGTTTTAACATGCAATTTGTTTTGTTCAATAGGGTTTTTTTTTTTAAATTTTCTGGTACAGACTTTGGCAACGCTTTGCTATAGCTGATGCATTTCATTCAGTCAGGATTCAGCACACAGGGCAAGCGAGAGTGTCACTCCCCGAGACCCCTCTTGGCACATTCAACTTTTAGCTGTCATCACTTTTAAATTTAAATACACCTAACTTCCATAACATTATGAACATTTAGTGCCAAGTAGTAGACCATCTGCCTCCTGAGATTCCAATCCAGGACTTAGCATGCTGCTCAACCATCATTTCATTGTCTGGCTTCGTGCCAATTTTCTGCCTAGGTTATCAGTGGGCCTAGCGCTGAACCTGCATGTTTTGATGTAATTNCTGTCTGGCTTCGTGCCAATTTTCTGCCTAGGTTATCAGTGGGCCTAGCGCTGAACCTGCATGTTTTGATGTAATTTTAGATGAGTATTTTTTAACTGTACCAAAAAAACTATTAATAAATCAAGTCTTATGCCTACTTGAGTTTTATCTTGGATAGATAACCCTCCTAGTTATTTAGGGTGCTGCGCCCACTTGCAGTGCAATTTAGGGTAATGCATTTTAATGGTGTGTGAGATGGCCATAAGAGTCTTAAGAACAGGTTTGTAACAAATTGTGATGCAATATTCATAAAGGCATGTAGACACAAAGTGAATTACTTTCACCATCTACATCCACAGCAAGAACTTCATCTAACCAAGGACCAACAGGGACTCACATGCTGTGGACTGAATAATTGTAATTAACTAATGCTCTGAGGAATAACACTGAACAATCTAAACATTTAACACCCCTTAACCCAACAAGGTAAGGTAGGAACATCCATATCATCCCTGGGTTTCCCAACTTGTGGGGCGATTTTTAANACCCCTTAACCCAACAAGGTAAGGTAGGAACATCCATATCATCCCTGGGTTTCCCAACTTGTGGGGCGATTTTTAATAATTTTCCTGTGGTAAAATGACTTTTTGCAACTTGTGAAGGCTATTACAGAAACTACATGTCTGTGCGAGTGATTTTTCGAGCCCGTGTACGAACAGTTTGAAATCCCAGGTCTTTCTACATCATGTATAATCAGAGTAATCTTTATTCGCATATGTCCATTTTGCATCTTATGATGTCACAGTGTTAATTTTGCCATGTTCATGTATTTTCTGTAATTTGTTTATGTCAATTTTATGTCACGACATGTTTCAGGGTAAATGTTGTAATTTAATGGAAAATGTTGTGTTTGTCTACCGAAGTATGTTTGCTGTACAATAGCCTTGTGTAAAAAAAATGTATACATTTCAGACATTCTAACCTGCCAAATTCATTATTTGCGGATGTTTTCGCCATTGTGCTACACCATGAGTGTGACGAAGGAGACCCTGCCCAAAATCCACCATTTTAAAACAGTCAGACACGCCAGACAGCCCAGCGACAAACCCCACCCTCACACACATTCCGAAGGGTGTGGGCGACAGAGATACCATCTGGCCAGATGCGAGCATGTGTGGTGACAACCACCCCTACCGAACGAACCAGTACCCCTCCACCCTGTGCGCACACAAGGGGTGTCTGCCACACCTTGCACACATTTGGCAACTGCGATGTCAACAGCTGTCACGATGAGTCCGGGCCCTGAACCTGAAAATTATAATCAGTGTGTCTAATGTGCATACGGCCCCTCACAGTGCCTCCCCCATTCCGCGACATTATATGCCTATGCAGCGAACCATGCNACCCCTTAACCCAACAAGGTAAGGTAGGAACATCCATATCTTCCCTGGGTTTCCCAACTTGTGGGGCGATTTTTAACAATTTTCCTGTGGTAAAATGACTTTTTGCAACTTGTGGAGGCTATTACAGAAACTACATGTCTGTGCGAGTGATTTTTCGAGCCCGTGTACGAACAGTTTAAAATCCCAGGTCTTTCTACATCATGTATAATCAGAGTAATATTTATTAGCATATGTCCATTTTGCATCTTATGATGTCACAGTGTTAATTTTGCCATGTTCACGTATTTTCTGTAATTTGTTTATGTCAATTTTATGTCACGACATGTTTCAGGGTAAATGCTGTCATTTAATGGAAAATGTTGTGTATGTCTACCGAAGTATGTTTGCTGTACAATAGCCTTGTGTAAAAAAAATGTATACATTTCAGACATTCTAACCTGCCAAATTCATTATTTGCGGATGTTTTCGCCATTGTGCTACACCATGAGTGTGACGAAGGAGACCCTGCCCAAAATCCACCATTTTAAAACAGTCAGACACGCCAGACAGCCCAGCGACAAACCCCACCCTCACACACATTCCGAAGGGTGTGGGCGACAGAGATACCATCTGGCCAGATGCGAGCATGTGTGGTGACAACCACCCCTACCGAACGAACCAGTACCCCTCCACCCTGTGCGCACACAAGGGGTGTCTGCCACACCTTGCACACATTTGGCAACTGCGATGTCAACAGCTGTCACGATGAGTCCGGGCCCTGAACCTGAAAATTATAATCAGTTTGTCTAATGTGCATACGGCCCCTCACAGTGCCTCCCCCATTCCGCGACATTATATGCCTATGCAGCGAACCATACTTTACATCTCGAGGACAATACCCGTTGGTCAAACCTCGAATTTGTCAGACACGCATGGGGCTGCACCTCTGCCAGCAAGGTGACAACACTGAACATCAACTGCAAAATATAGTTAGTGGTCTAAGGCAAAATCGACCCTCTACACAACAGATGCATGTGTGCATCCTCTGCAACCAGAGACCTTATATTTGAGCTCAATGTCGCAAAATAACATTGAAAGATGGCACGCTAAAGTACATAATTGTAAAGTCACTAGTCTGGGGACATTACAGTGCATGAATAGTGACAAATTTTTTCACATTGAGTGTCAAGCCGGAAATTAATAGGCAACTCAGGACAGAAATGGGAATGTATGGTGTTCCTGCTATATACGGACCCTCATACCGAGTAAGTGTGGATCCTCAATGGGAGAAATGTTACCCCCTCGATGCTGTTACCAGAACCGGTGCAAACAGGTTAGTGCAGAGACAGTGGTGTGTGTGAACTGTGGATGTATCATGCACTGGCAGTGCATAAATTCACAGGATCGAGTAAATGTCACTGCTGGCAAATATCGCTGTGCTCAGTGTATACCCAGCACCACAGCAAATGCTGCCACACCTGCCAACCACAGGCATGGAACACAATGGAAACTATGTCACACCAATGGCAAACGATACATAACTGTCACCTCGAACAACAACATGGTAATTACCCCCGACACCACTGGCCCAACTGGCTTTGTGTGGCTACAGCAACACACAACAGCAACAGCAGTCATTACCAACAGCAACAACTGTCATTAACCCAGGTGGTGCACCTGGATTAATGACAGTTCCCCAGGCTGCCAACCAGCATCCAGCAGCACATTCGACCATGACTGATTAGTCCAGCATGCCAGCCCAGTTCCAGTCACTGCGCACCTTCTCTGGGATGACAATCGAGAACCCACAGGTATTCCTGAGAGACTGCACAGGATGTTTAATAAGGAATGGAGTGTGTGAATAAGAGTGGCCAAATGATGTAGGAGGCCAACTGATGGGAGATGCACATGTATGGTGGCACAAAGTAAACAATTATAGTATGCTGTGGGGTGAGTTATGGAATGGGTTTCAATGTCGTTTTGCCAATACTTATTCCTCCCTGCAAGCTCAAAGACATGCTGTTCTTGAAACACAAAATTGTGGGGAAAATTTAACAGCTTTCAAAACCAGGAAAATTAATTTCATCAGACATTTTCATCTGCAAATGAGGGAAATGGTAGTGCTAGGAGTAGGTGCAGATATAGCGAGACACAGCAGTTCCAGTGGCATAGCGACTGCCCGAAGCACAAAACCAAGGAGGACCCACCGACAGGAAACAGCTCATTGGTGTAGTAGAGCTAGATGCTCACTGACCCTGGGTCACAGTCGAAAACTTAACACCGACACCTCAACAGATCTTGCTACAACAAATCACTAAATGAAAACACCAAACGATCAGAATTCAAGTCACTTTGTACAATAAGACATGTCATGCCTTGGTCGACACTGCAGCATCACAAAACTTTGTGTGTTGGGTTCGTCGATGTCATTAAACTTTAGCAGGCAACACAAGTACTACAACTTGCTACACAGAAGCACACTGGGGAAACCATGGAAGAGAACACAATAACCATCCGAATACCCGATGTAGATGCCACCACAACACCTTCATATCAGCTGACCTACATGAGGTTGTCATACTGGGTATTCTCTGGCTCTCTTGAGCAAAACACCACTGTAGAACCAGCGGCACATAGAATTTATTTTGGCCAAAAAAGAGCGACAAACTGTGTATGACCTCGAACCACGATCCACAAGTGGTGCACCTGACGTCCAGTTGGATGAACTTGATCATACAGTACCACCAGAGTTTCAAAACACCATGCAAAGATTACTGCATGAGCAGCACGGCATATTTGCAGCAGCAGACTATTATAGTGCACCATAGTAGCTGAATACGAAATACCACTGGAACATGAGCGACCAATCTACGCTGCTCTATGCAGTTACCAGTCACACCAATGCATGATCATAAAAGATCAAATCAAATTAATGCTTGCTAAGGGTCTCATTGAACCCATCTACGGCCATTACAATAGTGCAATAACATTAGCACCAAAAAAGGATGGGACTTAGGGCCCATCAACCAAATAACCAAGAGAACACCACCACACTACATAAGAGTCAAAGATGCATTACATACACTCGGCAAAGCAAAAATCATTATTTCACTGGCCCTCCACAGCAGGTACTGGCAAGTGCCAATCAAACCAGAGGGCCAGCACAAAAAAACTTTTGCCACACCAGATGGGCAGATATTTCAATTCTGTGCAATACCTTGTATGCTTAAATGTTCGCCAGCAACATTTCAGACAATGATGGTCTGAGTTCTCGATGGGTATATATGTAACTTTGCCCTCGCGTACTTAGATGTCGTAGTGCTGTGNCTCATTGAACCCATCTACGGCCATTACAATAGTGCAATAACATTAGCACCAAAAAAGGATGGGACTTAAGGCCCATCAACCAAATAACCAAGAGAACACCACCACACTACATAAGAGTCAAAGATGCATTACATACACTCGGCAAAGCAAAAATCATTATTTCACTGGCCCTCCACAGCAGGTACTGGCAAGTGCCAATCAAACCAGAGGGCCAGCACAAAAAAACTTTTGCCACACCAGATGGGCANTCCACAGCAGGTACTGGCAAGTGCCAATCAAACCAGAGGGCCAGCACAAAAAAACTTTTGCCACACCAGATGGGCAGATATTTCAATTCTGTGCAATACCTTGTATGCTTAAATGTTCGCCAGCAACATTTCANGGGCCAGCACAAAAAAACTTTTGCCACACCAGATGGGCAGATATTTCAATTCTGTGCAATACCTTGTATGCTTAAATGTTCGCCAGCAACATTTCAGACAATGATGGTCTGAGTTCTCGATGGGTATATATGTAACTTTGCCCTCGCGTACTTAGATGTCGTAGTGCTGTGGTCAGAGACATAGCAGGACCACATCAAACATGTGTCACTAGTTTTAGAACGGCTAGCCATAAACAAACTGACATGTACCAACCAGAAGTGCCATATAGGATTACCGTGCATACAATTTCTCGGACATCTGGTGGACGAAAGTGGTAGCCGACCAACTCCCGAGCAGCTGTCAATCATAAATGACTAAGAAATGCCAAGAACATGTAAGCAATTTTATAAATTCTATGGATTGGTAAACTAGCTGCGAGAATATATCCGCGACTTTGTCATAGTCACAGCACCACTGACAGACATGCTTTCACACTACCGGAAATACCAGTGGTCCACAGAGCACAATATGTATTTTGTGGAGCTGTAAACCAGGTTCCGGCAATGCACCGTACTAGCCCCCCACGACCCGAGTAAAAACCTGTACCTCCAAACAGACGTGAGTGAAAAAGGACTGGAAGAAGTTCTATTCCAACCCAGGAATAAATAAGAGCAGCACATAATATAGTTCAGTAGTACAAAATTCGGAGCCAAGAATGCAGGTACTATGGAATGAACACAAGTACCTTGCAGAAGTGTGGGCCGTTTAGAGGTACCGAGCCTACCTAGAATACCAGTGCTTCACACTCGGAACAGACAATCGCTGTTTAGCATGGCTTCACTCCATGAAGAAAGCATGTAGCTAATTGGCACGGTGAACATTACTTCTCCAGTCGTATGACTTTGAAGTCCAAAACATTCCTAGAGTAGAAAACCAGTTAGATAATGAGCTGTCAGCCATGCCTGGCGAAATAGCAGCAGTGGACGAAGACGAGTGAGATGACCTACTGCCTCCTACAGCAGCCACCCACAGTACACCTTAGCGAGGGCGTAGTTAACAGAAACAACATCGAGGCACCTGCGGGAGTCGAACTCAGGTTGAACGAAATTCAGGCCCATGTGTTAACCACACAACAATGCCCAGGCACCCAACACCACCTAGCGGAAATAACACAAAGCAACGGCCAATGGTGGTGACTGGAAGAAGCGCACATGGAAACCAGGCTATGCCAACCGGAAGCACCATGGCTTCTCTACATGCCCAAGGATGCACATCAACAGGTGTTATATCAGGTGCATGCCAGCCAGTTTGCAGGTCATCCAAGACCACAACAAACAACAAGAAGCATGCAAGCTCATTTTCAATGGCCAGGGGCCACACAGGACATGTGCAGGTACATACGTGAGTGCATGACATGTAAAAGCTTCAAAAACTGCCGCACGGATAGAGTGATGCAACAACAGCCATGAGTGCCAAACCAACCATTCGAAACGATCTCATTAGACTTGATGGGCCCTTACCACCGCACAACAGTCGGAAAACACTTCATTTTAGTTGTAAGCTGCTCGTTTTCCAGTTGTACAGAAGCCTATTCAGTTTCCAGTGCATGTAAATGTAACATCGCACGTATAATGGAGGCCGAGTTCTACCCCCACTGGGGTTACCCCAGAACACAACTCGTGGACAACAGCACACAGTTCATAGGCAGACAGTAGTGTGACATGTGTACTAGGTGGGGGTAGCGCACCATTTCACGACTGTTTACCACCCCCGAGCCAACCAAACACTGCATCGAAACCAGGACTTCAAGAGCCAGTTACATCTGCAGGTTAGCAAGAATCACGCAACCTTAGCCCAACACCTGCCAGTGGCTCTTTTCACCATCAGACAGCACGTGAATCTGACTATGGACCAATAACCAGCCACAATTCTACAAGGCCGAGAACTACCGCTGCCTGGGGAGTTCGCTGGAAGGCACAGAGGGAGTGCGGGCAAAGCAGAAGTCAGCCAACATCAGCACCGAGAGGCAGACTTGCAGACGACCCGCAAGAACAAAGCCCACTACATAGCGAGTGGGTGCCGTGAACCATGCAGCCATCGCATAGAATAACTCCCGGACAACTTATGTATGTCAACGATAGTGATGCAACGAATGTCGATTTTTCCACATTCGCGAATGCCAATGCGAATATTCACCTCCGAATGCGAATGTTGGTTTTTCAAATATGGCGCCAAAAACGTGCACCTACGAACTCGAATTTTACCGCGCGTTTATAACTTGCCGGCCGGGCGGCCATGTTAGAACCGAGAGTATCCCATATGCCCCGACTCTGAACGAAGTAAACAAATCGTGATTACTGGCTTACTGAATGAAGTTAGCTGCTAATAACATTTTCGTAAAGATTTAGTTTGAAGTTACCTTGACGCGTACCGCTCATACATACCAGTAGTGGCGACACTATTCTTACCCACGCCGTAAACCGATGGCCTAACGACCAGAGGAATCCCCGAGCTCGAACCAACTGCACCTGTCATGTTGCCTGAGTCATGACGTGACGCTGAGAACGCGGGGAGTCCCGGGCATATTATCGCCCCTCACCACAAGAAATTACCAATCGGGGAAAAACAGTGCACCCTGCCTACCCCTATTCCACCGCAAACACGAAAGGGTAAGTCCTGAGTTCTATGGAAAATAGAACAGAAACGTATATATACAGGAGCCACGGAGGACAGTTAAGTCAGTTGAGTGACAGTTAAGAGAGTTATGCGAGAGTGAAGGACAGTTGAGGTCAGTTACGCGAGAGTTACGAGACGTTTACGACGGAGCAGCAGCGACAAGACAGTTACGATGGAGTAACGATGGAGTCGGGAGTTACGCTGGAGTCACGAGAGAGTCAGATACGAAAAACGACGAGCGACGACGAGAGAACTGCACGTCCAGGGAACGAGCCCAGGACTTCCCGGGAGAGACACCGAGACAGCACGACAACGCCAGCCACCAGCAACAACAAGTGCTATGAGAAATCACCTGGAAGCTTTGCATAAAAACGAGTATAATGCTTTAAAGAATAGGGAAAATGAAAAGCGAAATGCTTCTACAACAAGTGTTGTGGCCTCCACTCGCGACAATGTACGAAAACCGACCTGAAACAAATGTCTTTGACTGATTGCATCGAAAAAAACAAAAAAGTGGGATAACAACAATGCCAAGTCTTTGGAAATTGATAATTTCATAAGTGAAATGATTGCTTTAGAGGACTTACCCTTTAGTTTTGTCGAAAGCGTTGGATTTGTCAGACTATTGAACCATCTTTGTCTGTCGTATAATATAAAAAGCAGACAACATTTTTCTTCATTTATATGTGAGAATTTCTACAGCAAAGTTAAAGATAAAATTTTGGGATTAATTAAGTAATTTGAGAAATTGGCGTTTTCAACTGATATTTGGTCTGATTCTTGTTCAGGAATATCTTTGCTGAGTCTTACATGTCATGGTATAACAAAAAACTTTGAGAGAAAAATGATTGTGTTAAACGCAGAGGTATTTAACGATGGCCGACATACTGGTGAAAATATAGCTATAAAACTTGAAACCATGTTGTCGCATTGGGAAATACCTAAAGAAAAGTGCAATGCATTGATAGAGATGTTGCCACAAACATGAAAAAAGGTATTTCCTTGTTATTAATTAGAGACATTGATTGTTCATCACACCAAATGCAGCTGGTTGTCAAGGCACAAGATTCCGTTATAACAGTGATTGCAAAATGTAAAAAGATGGCAACACATTTTCATCACTCAAATGTAGCTCAAGATGAACTGGCTGCTCTACAAGAAAGACTCGATCAGCCAAAGCTGAAAATCATACAAGAGTGTGCTACAAGATGGAATAGCAGCTTGTATATGTTAGAGCGTATTTTGAAAAACAAAGATTCGTTATGTCTTTATGCTTCCCAGAATAACAAGATTTCACAACTAACTTCCGAAGAGTGGATTATTGTGGAAAAAATAATAACTTTACTCAGACCTTTTGAAGAAATTACAAAAGAACTAAGTGCAGCCAATATTTCTGTATCCTCAGTAATTCCATTATTGTCCACTTTGGAAAAAATTATTGGTGAATTTGATGTGACCGACGAATGCGTTGGGAATACGATTTTAGTTCTTAAACGAGAACTATGTCGCAGATTTTCCCATTTGGAAAATGACGTATTGTTTGCTACAGCAACTCTTATTGACCCGAGATACAAATTAAAAATTTTCAAAAATTCTTCAACCAGAGATTAAGTTGTGAAAAATATTTTAGAGTCAATTGGAAACGATGAATCAAGCCTATCGTCTTGTTCAAATCCTAAGCGTGCCAGAATGACTATTCATCGGATTGAAATATCTGGTTCCAGTGCCAGTCTGACACTCTTTAGATATAGAAATTCTCTGTGGTACTTTAACGACTACATAAGCAGCGAAAGTGAAGAAGAAGAAAATTAATGTACCAACCCTATAGAAGTTTTGATAAAAAAAACCATCAATAAATATTTATTAGATAAACGTGTGGAAAATGATGTAGATCCACTTACATGGTGGGCAGTAAATAATAAGAAGTATGGTATTATTTCTCCCATAGCCAGGCAATATTTAGTAACACCACCCACTAGTGTGCCTAGCGAAAGGGTCTTTAGTGGGGCTGGTCTTCTTTACACACCCCACCGAAATAGGCTGCAAGGAGAAAAGGCATCAAAATTTCTATTTCTGAAGTTTAATATTCCTCTACTCTTATTTGATTACTAAGTGTTTCACTTAATTGTGCTTAGATATAAACAATTTTTCATAGTTTTATAAAAGCTAAAGTTCTTCAAATGTTTAATGGATATCTTAAAAATTACATAATTAGTGAGTTAGTATTAGTACCAAAATTAAAATTAACAAAATTTTAAGAACATATTTGTTTTAATTGAAAAGAAGATTATTATATTGTTTGTTTTTCTTCACAATATATTTTTAACTTTATTCATAAGAAGTCGATTTGATTTACAATTAAACATGATTACTAGTTCATTAAAAGATCTCACATATTTGAATAAGATACCCTTTAGGTTGCATAAATGCATATTGTTAAGTGTTTTTACAAAAGATCTCATTTAAAGTTGATTTGTATAATTAAAAAGGTTGGGTTATATCTTATTCCATTGTTTTGTGTTAAAGCAGTTCAATGGTATTTGATCATACAGTTGTGTTATAATATAGTTTAGAAGTTTTAAGAAATTACCTGCCTTAATTTGATTTTGCTTAGGTAAATAAGAATAAAAGAATATCAAGAGTGTGTTCCTGTTATGTAATCTAGTGAATAACTACAAGGCTGTTTCCCAAATATAATTAAAATACACTCTTATACATAAAAAAATATGTTAATAAATATAAATGTCTTAATCATAGCAGTTGCATTATTATTTAATAAACATTTTCATTTTTCATTGCCAAATACATTCGCAAAATATTGGCATCATTTTTGCGAATGCGAATGCGAATGTTCAAAAACATGCGAATATTCGCGAATGCGAATGCGAATATTCGTTGCATCACTAGTCCACGAGCATAAGATCTCCAGCAGCCCAAATAATTATTGGGCGGGATTCGCCCCGAAGTAGCGCGAACAGCATGCAGTAATAGAGCTGCTCGGAAACACCACCTACCTTATAAAGGTAAGCAACAGGGGGAGAGTCGCCATACACTATGACGACCTCCGCCTAGCCATAGAAGAGGCCAGCGCCGAGAATCCCATCCAAAAGGGCATCGATAACAATAACATTGCAACAACACCCACTGCCACAAGCGGCGAATCGGGCATGTCAAGTCTCGAGACTGATGGAAGCACCCTTCGGTGAGCATTTCCGCCTGCGACGCCCACAATGGATGCAATGGAAACTCAGGAGCCCAGGGGAAAGTCGTCCACACAAAACAACAATGGCACAACTGCAACACCTGCAGGTCCGACTAGGACAGCTTGCAGTGTTAAAATGTCCAGCGTCATGATGCCCACCTCCGAAGACGTCGCCGATGGCGAGCCACTGGGGACACCTGTGGGTGGGATCTCTCCACAAGTAAGCTACCCACCCAACTGCGCCACGATACCTTCGAGGCATCATTTAGCTGCGGTCACTGCATCGTGGGACGCCCAGCACAGCGATCGGGGACTGTATCAGGCCCTAGACAGCCTGAGTGCCGGCCACCCACCCCCCTCGACTTCACCTCAGACACACCGGTGTCCATACACCTGCCGCTGCAGCGGAGATTAGGCGGCATAGAAGGGGGACATCAAACCTCCCAGCCGCTCCAAGCAGCCACACTGCCTGCACAGTCTGGCATGCACAGCCTCCGGAGGGTGCACCACAATTCCCCACATGCGTACCATGGCCTAACAACACCACCGGGGTCACGACCCTGAGACACGAGCAGCCAGTGACATACTGTACTCACATGGGCCTTACCAGCTGAGGCCACATCACTGGATCAATCACGGGATGTTACCAACGTGTTGTTCACAATTATATTGCGTTTTGTAGCATACTACTTAGCGTTAAGAGGGCTCATGTTATTTTTTACGTAATATTTGGCGCTGGCTTCGGCCCCCATTAGTGGAAGCTGATGCCATGATTTTAGTCTGACTTCAGCACTCAGGCCCAGCCGGCAGCACGGGAGTTTCGCTTCGTGTAAATTCAATAGTATTTTCATACAACCAGAACATTTTGCCTAATTCTTGCCGAGAGGACGATGTCTGTCTTCCCGTCAACTTTAACAGGACTTAACACTTGCCACATAACTGCATCTAATTTTTATGGCTTAGGCCCTTATTGAACAGCAATGGTCACCGGCAGAACA